>CAWUFW010025981.1:0-38208 GCA_963921515.1 Calotriton arnoldi | reverse complement strand
GAGAGGTGCGGGCCGTCCACTTGTAAAGGTATAGGTACGGAACGGTGATGTGGGGCGAGGGAACTTGAAGGAGCTATCTCGTACAGAGAGAGAGCTGCGGTATATTTCCAGTGTTGGCTTGCAGAGGTTCAACTGCGGGCCCAAGGACTCACAGAGAGACAGCTTATTCCAAAAACCATGTAATATTTCAACATATGTCACGTCCCTTTTGTACCATTCAAACTCATTACGACCTTCTCTATACACTACAGATCCCACCAACACCCCAATAAAAATATAAGTGCTATTTTTATACTGGATAAAGCTCTATTATTTAATTTCTATAATTTTTATAAACACGACTGTTGGGTACACAAAATGGAGAATGTGAGATGACGAGAGTAAACAGAAGTGTAATTCCTAAACTTTTATTCTACGATTTATTTAATATACGTATATTCAGACCTTTGAGTGGGATAAAAAAATTGACAGATATCTGAAAGGCGCACCAGTGTACAGCACAGCTAAGACCCGGCCCACTTAAAAGCCTGCGTATATTTAACACAGAAACACAACCTAACAATTTTCATCACTTATAATCACAGTTACTTTACTAGTGTGAACAAACCGTACAGAAAATGTATTAAAACATTTTTTTTCTTTTTTATCTCTCACACATTTATAAAATATCTCTTCTAAAGAAACGCCCCTTTCCACCTTTATTTTGTAACAACGAGCAATAAATAATCCCTTTAGCAGCATCTAGTTACTAAATACTAACACAGTGCAGTATACCTAAGTGTAAAGCACAAACACTATTTAGATTATATCTTAAAGCATCATCAAATTATTGTAACCATACATACATACAGAAAGCAACATGTATGTTTACTTTCTCCATTTACTCTCCATGTAATCTGTGCACATTATGAACAGGTTCGAAGTATAACACCTGTCTTCACTTATATACAAATCTACCTCACAGTGTAAAATATAACATTACAACCTATGTATATGTAATATTTCCAACATAATACAGTGCAGTTTTATACCATTGAAACTAATTGTAACATTCCCTATATACTACAAACCATACCAATATGGCAATAAACTTAGAAATCCTATTTTTATAATACAAACAGCTATATTAGATTATTTTTATAAACAGTACCGCTGGGGGCACAAAATAGTAGTGGGAGCTAGACAGAGTAAATAAAGGTGTAATTCCCAAACTTTTTATGTATCGTCCCTTTACTATACCTATATTAACAGCTTTAACTGGGATTATAAATTTCGCAACTATCTCAAATGGGTGACGGACCCGCACCACTTAAAAGCCTACGTATATTCAGCAGACAAACACACCCTAACAATTACCTTCACTAATAATCACATTTACTTTAGCACTGTCAACAAAATCATGCAGAAAATATACATCAAACATTTTCATTTATTTCTTATCTCTCACATATTTATAAAAAATGTCTTCTGAAGAAACGCTCCAACAACTTGCATTTCAGAACAACACCAAAATTCAAAGCCTCCCAGCAACACACCAGTCTTAACTTATATTGAAATCTACCTCTTTATGTAAAAAATGAGACCACAAATTGTCCACATAACATTTCTTGTTTTTGTTCCATCTCTGTTAAGTTAATAACACATACATTTTCTAGTATAACCCCTTCACCACTATTTCCAGACTAAGAATAATTTGGAAACGTGTGACATTCAGTTTATCTCATCGCAATACATATACAAATCCAAATAAACGCTACATATAATTTTCAAAACCATACAGTCTTTTACAGATGACAAGTTACATTTTTTATCTGAAAAACTCCTAAACATATATAAAGTAATTCTTTAACAATTAGTCACACTTTATACATGTTTTAGAACCAATGTGAAACACCACATTTCACTAACACTATTACTTAGAAATAAAAAATACTTTCAAAGTTAAAAATAATGCCTCAAATATTAACCACTACTACACAACACATAACACACTTTCTTAATTTCTAACTTACGTTCGTAGTTGGTATTCAGATTCCAAATGTCACAAACGTATGCAATTCTTTCTTTGTCACACAGTACATATAATGCACCGCTCTCGTCAACAATGGAACCAGTAATGGCACAATTTCCCTGTTGCTCCACACATAAATACATGTAAAGAACAAATCAGAATAGTTCCTTGATTTTTTCAAATTGCAAAACTTCTCTCTATTGGTTATTTTTGAATTTCCCATATAATCATTTTTTTTTAATCTAAAGACTCATACAGGTGACAAGTTCAACGTATTCTATCAACACTTTCTAGAACATTCTACGGCACCTGCAGGTTAAAAATTCATCATTGCTTTGAGTTCAAACAGTGCTTTCCATATACAAGTAGCAGGTGTGGTTCAACTGAGCAAATTTTATCCTATCATATGAACTCCACGTTCAAACTGCTTTTTATTAACTAATGACAAAGATGCTTTTCCACAAACTAATATGCACCCTTCTTTTTAGAAAACAATGCTTTGCATCTCCCAATCAGTTATCGTATTGTATGAGAAAAAAAGTAGTTCCCCATCTTTAAACATATCTCTTATTCTACAAACGGACTGCATGAGCTACAGACATCTATCCATACCTCCCAGCCATACCTTCAAAATGCTAGTGTGGATCGTAGGACATAGCTATGTTTTCAGGTGCAAGAGGTATGCAGAAGAGAGACGTATTGACTTACACCTACGTTTACAAAATGTGGACATTAAATGGTTTGCACAGAGAGGATTGAAGTGGCACCAATTGTTGCCTTTGGTTAAAACCTGTTTGCATCTCCAACACCCTGACCTCATGATTGTGCACTGTGGTGGAAACAACCTGGGCACATTGACTGGGGTAGGTTTGGAAATGCTAATGAAGGACACCTTTCGACAATTGATGTTGCTTTTGCCTCAAACTGTCTTTGTATATTCCAATATATGCCAAAGACAGAAGTGGAAATGGTCAAATCAATTTTGTCCTCAGATTGAAAAATGTAGGAAGAATGTCAACAAAGCTGTGTCTGCATACCTCAGACACCATAGAATGGGGTCGATCTACAACAGCAACATACGTTTTGATATGGCTGATATCTACAGAAGTAATGGAGTACACTTCACAGATCAGGGAAATCGAGTTTTTCTGAATAACCTGAAGCTGTGCATCCGCACTTATATGTAGCTCCAACTAATAAACACAAGGGCTCTTTTTAGAACCGCCTTATATTCCCAATATCGGTTCGCAGAGTGACAGCTGCGATCCGGCTAGCACAGGGAGACCTGCGGGCCGTCGAGCAGCCTCGCAGAGGGACACCTGCGGCCCGTGGGCTCAGCTCGCACAGGCAGAGCTACGGGCCGTCGGCTCGGCTCGCACAGTGTGAGCTACGGGCCGTCGGCTCGCAAACGCACACCAGCGTGCTGGCTCGCAGAGGGAGAGCTCCGGTCTAACTCGCAAAGGGACACCAACGGGCCAACGGCCCTGCTAGCAGAGACACACCTATCACCTAACGCACTGACTTGCACATGTACAGCTACGGACACGACGGCTCGCAGACACACAGCTGCAAGCCGACGGACTGCTACTGGTTTATGCTTTAGGGTAGTACAGTGGTGTTTGGGTAGTGTAGGGGGTTGTGCTGGGGGTAGTATTTTATGCTTTAGGGTAGTACAGTGGTGTTTGTGTACTGTAGGGGGTTCGTGCTGGAGGTAGCGTTTTAGGGTTTAAGGTAGTGTAGTGGTGTTTCTGTAGTGTGGGAAGTCATGCACTGAGTACTGTTTTAGGATTTACAGCAGTGCAGTGGTGTTTGTATACTGTTTGGCGGTTCATGCTGCGGGTATCGTTTTAGGGTTTAAGGTAGTGCAGTGGTGTTTGGGTAATGTAAGAATCCTGCTGGAGGTAGTATTTTAGACTTTACGAAAATGCAGTGGTGTTTGGGTAGTGTAAGGGGTCATGCTGGGAGTAGTGTTTTAGTGTTTAGCGTAGTGCAGTGGTGTTTGCGTACTGTAGGGGGTTCGTGCTGAGAGTAGTGTTTTAGGATTTAGGGTAGCACAGTGGTGTTTATGTAGTGTGGGAAGTTATGCAGCGACTACTGTTTTAGGATTTAGAGTAGTGCAGTGGTATTTGTGTACTGTTTGGGGGTTCATGCTGGGGGTAGCATTTTAGGGTTTAAGGTAGTGCAGTGGTGTTTGGGTAGTGTAAGAATCAGTGCTGGAGGTAGTGTTTTAGAGTTTACGAAAATGCAGTGGTGTTTGGGTAGTGTAAGGGGTCATGCTGGGAGTAGAGTTTTAGGGTTTAGGGTAGTGCAGTGGTGTTTGTATAGTGTAGGGGTTCGTCCTCGGAGTAGTGTTTTAGTGTTTACGGTACTGCAGTGCTGTTTGTCTACTGAAGGGGGTCATGTTAGGGTAGTCTTTTAGGGTTTACGGTAGTGCAGTGGTGTTTGGGTATTGTAGGGGGTTGTGCTGGGGGTAGTGTTTTAGAGTTTAGGGTAGTGCAGTGGTGTTTGTGTAGTGTAGGGGTTCGTGCTGGGGGTAGTGTTTCAGGGTTTAGGGTAGTGCAGTGGTGTTTGTGTAGTGTAGGGGGGTCATGTTGGGGGTAGTGTTTTAGGGTTTAGAGTAGTCTACTGGTGTTTGGGTAGTGTAGGGGGTCGTGCTGGGATAGTGTTTTAGGATTTAGGGTACTGCAGTGGTGTTTCCGTAGTGTAGGGGGTCCTGCTAGGGGTAGTGTTTTAGGGTTTACAACAATGCAGTGGTGTTTGGGTAGTGAAGGGGGTTGTGCTGGGGGTAGTATTTTAGGGTTTAGGATAGTGCAGTGGTGTTTGGGTAGGGGGTCGTGCTGGAGGTAGATTTAGGGTTTGCGGTAGTGCAGTGGTGTTTGGGTAGTGTAGGGGATCGTGCTGGGGTAGTGTTTTAGGGTTTAGGGTAGTGCAGTGGTGTTTGGGTAGTCTTTGGGTAGTGTAGGGGGTCGTGCCGACAGACTGACTCACAGAGCTCCGAGCCGACGGACGGGCTTCTAAAGACATAGCCGCGACCTGGTGATATGAGGAGAGGCAACCTGAAAGGCATATCTCACACAGACACAGATGCCAGTGTTGCCTCGCAGAGGTAAAACTACGAACCCGATGGTTTCTACACGGAGAGATGCGAGCTGACGGAGTAAATCACAAAATGGCTGCCAACACTTCCTGGTTTCAACCATTCACAGCCAATAAGCCACAAGCTGCTGCTTGTAACCCCTCAGCCAATCACATGTCAGAATTCTCAAATATCGATATCTGTAAAATTTGATATTTCTCAAAAACTACTGAACGGATTTACACCATTTAAACAAAAGCGTGCTTTCTGGACCATCACCTTTCTCCCTGCCAAATTTGGCGTAATTCCGTTCAGCAGTTTCACCTGTAGTCTTCTGTAAAGTTTCGTATGGAAATTGCATGGAGAAAACACGTTTTAGGACCCTCTTTTTTCTCAGCCCCTCCTACACCATTCACCCCAAACTTTCAATATAAGAGCTAATCCAAAAAAGAGAAACTTTTTGGATAATTTCATAAAGATTCGTCAAACGACGTCAAAGTTACAAGCACATACAAGGCTCCAGAAGGGGGGCCGCACAACTCCCCTCCCAACATAAGTGAAGCCCCGGGGCTGCGCGGACCCCAGCGCACCCCCGCAACCCCTGCGAGCCCCTGCTATTATTTTTTAAGAAATACCCCCGGAACCTAGCCCACCCAAGGGCCTCATTAAAACGAAACGCGAGAACCCGCGACCCCAGCGCAAATTTTGCCGATTTTTTTTTTTTAAATGATTATTTTGGCACTGGGGGTCCTTCTGGGACCCCCTGAGCAGACCTAGGGGGTCAGGGTTTTTCTACCCTGCCCCCTTCTCTTGTTTTATACCTTTGTTTCTCCGTTTTCGGGTGACTCGCTTCTACCGAGCCACAAGATGGCTGCCAACACTTCCTGGTTTGGAGTGCTAGCAGCCAATCACAGTGAAGCTCGCGCACGCGACTTAGGCTCCGCCCAGATATCGAAACTTTTATTTTTCTAATTTCTCAGCAACTACTGAACGGATTTACACCATTTTTAAAAAGGTCGCTTTCTGACCCAAGCACTACCTTTCTGCCAAATTTGGAGTAATTCCGTTCAGTAGTTTCGGCTGTAGCCCTGCACAAAGTTTCCTATGGGAAAATGATTTTTTGACTCTTATTTTTTGAATTTCTCAAAAACTACTGAACGGATTTACACCATTTAAAAAAAAGGTCGCTTTCTGAACCAAGCTCTACCTTTCTGCCAAATTTGGGGTAATTCCGTTCAGCAGTTCGAGCTCTAGCTCGTCGCAAAATTTCCTATGGAAATTAACATGGAGAAAACAAGTTTTGGGACCCCCTTTTTCTCAGCCCCCGCTTGACGAATCACCCCCAAACTTTCAGCATTGGAGCTGACCTGAATAGACTTTTTTTGGGGAAAATTTCAGGAAGATTCGTCAAACGACACCAAAGTTATTAGCAAATCAAAAAATGCTTTTCCGACCGCCAGTAGGTAATATATATATATATATATATATATATATAATTATACTGATAAATAGATAGATACACATATATATGTGTCTGTGTGTGTACATTAAACATAAAAAATAATAAGAATTAAATCCCAAAATATTATATAATTCACTAAACAAATAGAATATAAAATAAAACAAAATACATCTACAAAAATAATATAACATTTTTGAAACAAGTAAAAATATAAACAAATACTTAAACATTAAAATCATAAACAAATATTAATTATAAATATATTTAAACAATATTAGGAAATACATTTGAGTCTGGGAATAATGCATACACATTCCCACTCCAGTTTATACAATGGTAGCGAAAGTGTAGAACTTCAGAGAGGTTAAATATATTATTCCCACTCCAAACATTACAAAAGTAGGGAAAGTGTTGCAATTCAGAGGGTATAAATTTACTATTCCCACTCCAGTCTGTGCAACAATAGGGAAAGCGCTGAACTTCGGAGGGGTTCAATTTACTATTCCCACTCCAGTCTGTGCAACAGTAGGGAAAGCGTTGGACTTTAGAGGGCTTAAAATTACTATTCCCATTAAATTCTAAGCAACAGTAGGAAGCGTTGGACTTCGGAGGGGTAAGATTTACTATTCCCACTCCAGTCTAAGCACCAGTAGAGAAAGCCTTGGACTTTGGAGGTGTAAGATTTACTATTCCCACTCCAGTCTAAGCAACAGTAGGTAAACTAGTTCACGTCAAACACATTCCATATTTGCATAACCATATTAATTTAGAAAATTTGTAAAACTCTTAATATAGACGTTATAACATAAAAGATATATATTTAAAAAAACAATTAATCAATTTGCAAAATTCATAAACAATGTAATAACTAACTTTCAATTTAAATATAATGGTTACGGAATTATTACTTAATTACATTGCCGCACTATAGCCATACAAGCCTAAAACTCTTACCCAAAAGATAACTAAAATATCCAATTATAACTCAATTTAGATAATTGATAATCAATTAAATAACTAATTAACAATTAATAACTAATTGGTAATTAATGACTACTTAATTAACTTCCCACCCAACAACCCTATAAACTCAGCATAACTAATATATTTAATCATTAAACAATTTACAAAATGATTAATCAATTGAATATTTAATCATACATTAATTATTTTTGTTTTTAATATTACTTAATTAACTTCTCACCCTAAAACCCTACAAACCTAGCAGCCTGCAACTAAAATATAACTAGAATAATTCAGTATTACATAATGTACATAATTAATAATCATGATAATATAATTAATATAACATTAGAAATTAATTGTTAATTAATTACTACCTAATTACCTTCCCACCCAATAGCCCTACAAACTAATTTGATGGCGTTGGCGTTAATTTGCGATAAAGTCTTCAGGAGCAGCTCTGCGCTTTATACCTGTTTCATTGATTTCAAAGCTGCATTTGACAGCATTCCAAGAGGTTCACTGTGGCACAAATTTTAGGCCTGGGGTCTGCCGGTTGATCTACTGATTGCAATCGTGCAGTTGTACTCTGATACCTGGGTGCATGTTAAACTGTAGGATGGCACTCACATTTCAAGGAAAATCAACAAAAATATGGGATTGAAACAAGGCGGCGTTCTTGCCCCCATGCTCTTTAACCTGTACATCGCCGACATGTCAAAGGTCCTAGATGAAGTCAACTATCATCCCACCAAGCTGGCACACACCGCATGTCTTACTTGTTATATGTGGATGACCTCATGCTGCTCACTCAAAGTTGGCCTCCAGCTCCAACTTTCCTGCCAGTATAATTACAGTGTCAGAAATGGCCTTGGAATAAATCACAAGAAAACAATGATGGTTATATTTGGCAAGAAAAGGGTAATTTGAAACAGGTGGCACCTAAAGGGGAACACTTTTGAACTAGCATGGGGTACAAATACTTGGGCATCGTTCTGGACTGCCATGGATCGTTCAAATCGCATCTTCACACGCTGAGGCAGAAAGGCACCAGCCTCATGCTCACCCTTACGACGTGTGTCCAGAATCTCAAGGGCCCTTGCCTAGACCCTCTAATCCTGGTGATGAAAGCAAATGTCATCCCGTCCCTGTCATATGGGAGCGAAATCCCCCTGGGCATCGAGGTCAATTTGCTGGACAAAATCACCACTACATTTTATAAAGCTGCATTACGTCTGCCAAAGCTAGCATCACCTGCACAAGTAAGGCTTGAGTTTAATCTAGTAAAGCAATTCTGGGCCAGAAGAAGCACTTTTTTAACTTTCTAACAGGCTCAGATCTGCCCCGTCAGACTCTATGAACAGCCTACTGTGGAAATATCTAGATTGATCAAGGTCCTCCATTAAGGGCCCAATTACAAGTTAGACGGTGCAGCGGCAGGACAGCACTGCTGACGCACTGCTAAACCCGCGTGTGAACCGCCCACCTGTTTTATGAATTTTTTAGTCACTGGTGGGCGGTTCCTTTGGCGTTCCCAAGGCGGTGCCTATGAAATAGGCACCGCAATGGGAACGTCAAGGGAGCTTCAGCACGGCATGGACTGTGAAGTCCATGCCGTGCTGGAACTGGGGGTGAATGCATACGGGGGCACATGTTGTTCCCCCCTGTGTGCATCCACATGGAGAGAAGCACAAGGGGGCCCTGCAGAGCCCCCTTTCTTTCCTCACCTCCATTAAATCAATGGCGGTAAGGAAAGTCACAATATGCTTTGCGGGACCGCGGCGGTCCTGCCAAGCATATTGCTGCCTCAAAATCGGCTGTGCCACCGCCAGGGAACGGCAGTTCCCTGGGGGAGTCGGCGGTCCCAGGGCAGCATGGCCACCAAGGTTGTAATGTGGCGGTCGGAAGACCACCACTGCCACCGCACCACGAGTCTGGCGGCCCAAGGATCACCAGACTCGTAATCAGGCCTTAGTGTCATCTTCAAGTCAAGCTAAAAGGCCTCGTGTTCACAGAAGCATGGAAAAAACAACTTCCACATTCTGCATTTGAAATCCTTGCAGTGACCACAGTAAAAAGGCTATCCAGGCTGGATGACTTGGTAATGCTGAGCAAGCGTTTGCATGCCTGGGCAGTGATCAGCTCTCAAACAAACCTGGATCCAGCAGAATTACATCAGTTGCACCTATTTGTTGCCCTCAGACTGGGGGACTGGAACCTTGGGGGCTGACGTCTGGTGTGACAGGCATCGTCAGTTCAATGCGTAATGTGTCGCTTTTGCAGCCTGAGCGCGGAAACCATCAAGCATAGTATCTGCATTTGCCCCACACTGCTGCAGCTGAGAAAAAATCTCCTTCACAAAGACTTTAATTTTCTGGGAGTTTGCACCTGCCGTCAGGGTGTAATTGCATGCTTGAACCCAGTGAATACCATCTAAAATGTTTTTTAAAAAATCAAAATTCTTTGTATGGTTGGAACTCATTGCGAAAAATGTATAGTTTTGCTGAATGTACCTCTAATTCGTTGACCTGCTGGACTATATTGGCGCTACGACTTGGTCCACCGCAACAGTTGATTGTAATGAAATTAAATGTTAGTAAAAATATATTTTAAAAAAGAATTCTTAAGGTGACTGTACTAAAACTGAGGCCTGCTTGCTCTTCCGTTGATCTAGAGCGAGGGCCTCAAATTTGGCCCAGTACAAAGCAGTGGTCAACAGACATCTGAAGACGTCCACGGACATTACACGGCTGCTGCTGCATCACACATAGATAGTAATCATCAGTATGAGCTCGCCAGGCTATTGCATTGCGCAGCAGCTATTTAAACCATCCTATCAACATATGGGGCACATTAGCATCCATAATTACGCTGCACTTAGCACTATGCACATTTTGCTCGCCTGCTCAAATATGAACACACTAACACTCGAAGCAGCTAGGGCTGCTTGGATGCTGCGCCTGCCCTTTTTAGGTCGAGCCTCGCGCTGTCTGCAAGACCTGCTGTATCTCAGTATGGGCTTTAAGCACACCTCCCAATTGCTATTGGCTGTTATGTGTGGCATTTAAATATGCTGGCTTATTATTGGTGCATTTGTGGGAATGCCCCTCCCTTGTGTGCTGAGTTCCCTCCCTGGAGATTTCACTCAGAGAATGTTTTTGTTGGCCATCACACTGTACAGTGATGGCCTCTCCTCCCTCCTACCCTCTGGTTAATTGATAGCTGGTTCTTGCCTGCACTCGGCGTAGCTGCCTGCATTCCTTAAATAACAGCAGCAACTGGGATGGCTGGCGCACGTGACCGCCCTGCTTCTGTCTTCGGTGGCCACCTTTTTTTTTCCAAATGGTTCCCTGCTCGACACCAGCAGCTATTTCACTTTCTCTTCCACTTGTTAGGCACGGGGAAATTAAGTGATTTGCCCAAAATCACAGGATGTTTGAGCCTCCCGTCAGACTCGAACCTGGTTCCCAAGCTTCAAAGTCCGCCGCTCTACCCATTAAGCCACACTCTTTTTTTAATTTGAATAATGACAAAAGAGCAACATAAATGGTCATTGTGAAACCACACTGTTATCACTTAAAGCTGCAGCTCACACGGTATATAAACACGAGTTTAATTTCTGTCAGTCTGACTGTAATTGAAGACACTCATATGATATTGAGGGCTAATGTGCTGTAACATCTTAGGGCCTGATTCCGATCTCGTCCGGAAAGCATCCCGAACGACTCGGGTCCGGAAAGCTTTCCGCATGACTCGGATCGGGGGAGTCCGACCGAATGAGTATGATGCATTTGAATGCAACCGGATACGATTCGGTCGGACTCCCATTGACTTCAATGGGAGCCTGTGTACCAAACGCGTACACAGGCTCGCATTGTCAAAAGGGGTGGTTGGGGATAATCGTGCACCCTGTGGCAGGCACCCCTTGGTGCCTGCCACACTGTGCATGGCAGGGAAGAGGGGAACCATGGGTACCCCACGGGCCCAATTCGTAGGGCCCAGGGTGAAGGGGGGCCTGCTGCGGGCCCCTAAAGATCGATTCCGGAAGCCTTTTAGATCTGGGCAAACCGTATCGAAAAGGCTGTCCGAATTGGTCATCGTACTTGCTCGCTCGGAAAACCTAGTCCATAGAGCTGTACGAATCGGCTCCGAAGGCTCTACCTCTCCAAATGCCTTCAGGAACTGATTCCGTCAGCGCTAAGGCTTTCCAAGCATCGTACTTGGTCGTTCGGAACATCTGAACGATTTGGTCGGAAACAGGGCTCCGGATCAGTTTAGGCAATTCCGAATCTGATTCAGAGCCCTTCCGACCGAGATCGGAATCGACCCCTTAGTAGTTACTTAACGTGGTCCAAATAGAAGGTTACCAGACTTGATACAGAATAAAATTTTCCAAGGACCCACGAGGCTCCTGTAAAAGAGAAAGTGGCCGAACTCAAGTTGGAAACCTCGGGAGCCTAATGAAACAGACACCAATGCAAGAGTCCATCGAGCAAGCCTGTGACAGCAGCAAGCTCAGCTCTGAATTTTACATGCTGCCTTGTAAACACACGTCTGCCTCCATTTCTGAGCGCCCTGTAACGTGAACTGAGGTGGCTGTTCAGACTGGAACAAGAGGATTTTATGCCAGAACAACCATTGAAACAAAAAACAAGCGTAGTAGGCAGAGTATATAAGTATTTTTTGCAACAACAAAAAAAAACATGTATTGATTTATATATAATTTACAGGTGTATTCCATTTTCTTTTGCTACAAATAGTCCCTCAACAAATGTTGTTTTTAAAAAATAATACAGATTACATATTAAAGCGCCATAAACACTATTTACAGGAAAAAGGAGAAAATTGCTCATGCTTTTAAAATGACAAACATATAATCAGCGTCTCTAAAAAATAATCATTGTTTTAAAAAAAATTATATTTGCGTGCCTTTTTGCGTGGTTTGAAGCTTTCCACCCCTAAAAAATGTCCAAAAAGCCCTGCAGATATGGCGTAATACAAGGACACAACAACTTGGAAGCTTGGAAAGTAGCGTCCTGTATCAGTGTGAAGCTTATCATCCGTTGATTTCGGGCACATCACTCAACGTCTCAGTGAAAACAACATTCACAGATGCTGGTCACAACAAAGAATAAAATCTTTAGGGCTATGCTAATTCTCTCTTTAGTCAAGAATAGATGTCTCCTTGTTGTAAACGTTTACATAAACTTTAACACTTTATCACCAGTCCAAACTTCGGGGCAGATTTACAAGCCCCTTGCGCCACTTTGCGTCACTTATAACATGGGAAAAGTGACGCAAAAGTGGCGCAAGGGGCTTGTAAATCTGCCCCTTCGTGTCTGTGATTTGGTGTTGTTCCATGGTTGGGGGGGAGGGGTTGCTGTATGTTGCTGCAGCTGGATTTAAATGTCATAATTATTTTAAAGGAAGGCTCTAGCCTTACTTGCATGTAAAGTGATTGAAATGCGCTCACACCTACTTTAGTTGCAAAGCAAGTAGGTTGCGCCAACAAGTTTAAAAGCGTGAAAGGGTTTTTCTTTACCTCACAAATAGAGTGCGGAGGTACATTGTTTTCATCAGCCACAACTCGTTCGCAGCCACTCTATACCTTGGTTACAAACTGAAGACCTGTTAGTTCCTTTTAAAGATTTATTTGTGCTCCTTTTGTTAGTCTGTATGTGACGGTATCTGTAAGTAGGTTGCTCTATGTATGCATGGATATCTGTATGTGTTCTGATCTATATTTGTATATTTTCCTGTGATCTATGCCAATATATTCATGAATGTCACACGGCTCTCTGTGCATGCACTATTCATAAACCATATCAAAAGCGGATGCTTCAAATTACAACATGCAAATAAATGTACACTCATGCGATTACTGTGCTAATTAATGGTATGTCGGCAGATAATATACTGCATGGCTACACACTTATAGGGTCCAAAACGCTAGACCTATTGGCCATGCCAATGCTTGTTCTGTTTTACATCTACCGTGGGGACAAATGAAAAGAATGCCCGTGGACAACGTTGACGAGCTCGGCTGAGCACCCAGGGGCTAACTTGCGTCTATCTTGACCTGGACAGTAACTAGCTGTCCCTGTCTTGACTTACACTGATGGTTAATTGTATTTTTATTTTTTAATAGAACTAATTATGCCAAAAGATTTTAATGAGAAACGTGTTTGTAAATGTTTTTACAAACTGTGCATTAAATTTAATCAAATCTACAAACATAGCAACCCGCACTTAAAATATAATTATTTAACACAGTATTGCATAATAAACATAATTAATATCAATCTCATAGTTACATAAAACTTATTAATTAATTAATAATTAATTATTATTTCCCACCCTATCCCCCTACAAACCCAACACTATAAATTACTTTTAACAGTTACATTAAAAACTCTAAATCACTTACAATTACCAATTATATTGAAAACAATTAATAACAATTATACAAACAATAACACAATTAATATATGACCTTAAACACATTAAAATAATTTAAAAACGATATTTTTTACAACTATACTATTGAAAAAGATATTAACAAAACAATATTTTTAATAATGATATTACTTCCCAGAAAAAAACGATATTCTTGACAGCGATATTTCTGCATCATATTTTTGTATCGCAATATTTTTTTCCCAATATTTCTGTCTCCCAATAGTAAAAACTTGTTATTTTGTCCAAATATCATATTTTCAAAATCAGCGGAGTAAGTAGCTGTGTTCTGAGTGGTGCCAGAGTCATATAGGTTGAAATAATGGTGAACACATTTCTCCAAAATACTCTCAGCCACTTGGAAAAATGTACCGTCCTCTTTCTCAATTTGGACAATATCCGGTGGAGTATGTGCCTGTCGCAGCAGCCTGGCCAAAGTTCTACTCGAGCGTTCTGCCTCCACATGCATCCTAACCCCAGCAACCCATTAGCTATATGCTTCACTTCTATGTCGAACACCTCAGTGAACTCATCTAGTGTAGCTCGTAGCTCTAACCGGTTAGAGTTTGAGCATCACTGATGTTCTTTGAGCTGCTAAATCTCTACTTCTAATTTATCTAGCCACGTTTGAAGTGGTTTATGCACCCTGTGCTGCTTGGCAGGCACAAAGCACCCTGGCGATAAAGGCCTCCCAGATGGTGCCAACCGAATTGATAGAGTTCTCATTGGCTGTAAATGATTCAGTATCCCAGTTTTAATTTCAGCATGGGATGCTGTGTCAAAGAGGGATGCTCATGAAGAGATAATTAATACCATGCTATTACAAAATTCATTATGTAATGAAATGGACAAGGAATGCAATGACACTTCAACAACACTGTTATCTTTCTGGAACTTATGACTAACTTTGTATTCTCCCAATCGGTCCATTCCCCTACCCATACATCTGGCCATACTTTGGGCGTTATTTTTACCAATCACTCGTCCTTGGTGGTGAGAGATATTCTCCCTTTAAGTTGGACTGACCATCTAGTGGTAACATTCAAAATATATAGACAGAAGGTCGCAGAGCAAAGGCAGAGTAAAAATATAACTTACAGAAATTGGAGTGAAATCTCCTCCAGAGAGTTGGAATTAGCCCTCAGTAAGATCCAGGTCGCAGCAGCCTGGCCAAATTTCTACTCGAGCGTTCTGCCTCCACATGCCTCCTAATCCCAGGAACCCTTTAGCTATATGCTTCACTTCTATGTCGAACACCTCAGTGAACTCATCTAGTGTAGATCGTAGCTCTAACCGGTTAGAGTTTGAGCATCATTGATGTTCTTTGAGCTGCTTAATCTCTGCTTCTAATTTATCTAGCCATGTTCGAAGCGGTTTACGCACCCTGTGGTGCTTGGCAATGCAGACACAAAGCACCCTGGCCTTAAAGGCCTCCCAGATGGTGCCAACCAAATTGATAGAGTTCTCAATGGCTGTCAATGATTCAGTATCGCAGTTTTAATTTCGACATGGAATGCTGTGTCAAAGAGGGATGCTCATGAAGAGATAATTAATACTATACCACTACAAAATTAATTATGTAATGAAATGGACAAGGACTGCAACAACACTTCAACAAGACTATTATCATTCTGGAATTTATGACTAACTTTGGATTCTCCCAATCAGTCCATTCCCCTACCCGTACAGCTGGCCATACTTTGGGCAGTATTTTTACCAATCACTCGTCCTTGGTGGTGGTGAGAGATATTCTCCCTTTAAGGTGGACTGACCATCTAGTGGTAACATTTAAAATATATAGACAGAAGGTTGCAGAGCAAAGGCAGAGTAAAAATATAACTTACAGAAATTGGAGTCAAATCTCCTCCAGAGTGTTGGAATTAGCCCTCAGTAAGATCCAGGTTGAAAATCTTAGCTCGCAGGAGCTAACAGGGGATGCCTTTAACACTTGGCAAGAACGGAGATGGAGGTTAAAACTAACCTTGGAAGAGAAAAAGAAACATATAGAAATGACCCATAGGTATACAAATTCCATTATAACAGCCAAGTATGCTTACTTTACTAACAAAATCAGATCAGCTACTAACACCCCCAATGAACTTTAGTCAAAGATCTCTCAACTCCCCTGTTCAGCACGCTCTGCAGAATTCGCAAAGCTTTCGCAATAGCATTGCTACCCACTTCAGGGATAAGACCTTGAAAACCTTCTCTGATTTTAACATCAAGGAGGATGGGCCTTCACTCATTTCGGTAGAAGAGAACCCTACCTATCAGGCCCTTAATGCTACTATGTCTGTATTCCCTCTCATTTCCATGGTGAAATAAAAGAGTTTTTGGCTCACACAACTCCAGGCTCTCCAGATGACCCATGTCCATCCACTAGAGTTCTACAACTTGTGCCAGACGTAATTGCAGTTTTTTGGGAGAAGGTCTACAATCAGGTACTTAAATCAAGAGTGTTTCCCCAGTGCTGGAAGGAGGCTATAGTTATTCCCCTTTAAAAGAAACCAAATGGGGACCCTGGGGACCTCAAAAATATTTGGCCTATCTCTCTTTTGCCCGCACCGTAAAAATCTTTGAAAACTACATTAATCAAGAATTAGCCATGTAAATAATTGCACATGATCTCCTGAACCCATTGCAGAATGGGTTACAAAGTGGCCACAGCATGGATTCGGCACTGGTTGCCACAACAGATTCCACTGGTTGCCAGGTGGATCAGGGTGGTGTGGCCATCTTGGTAATGTTGGATCTGTCAATATGATATCTCCATCCCAATTGGCGCAAATACTTCATTAAGTGTGATTAAGGGATACGGCCTTGGACCTCCTGGGATTCTTTCTGATGAATGGGACCCAAACAGTCAGTTGTGGAAACGATAGGGTAGAACCTTTCCAGATCCCTTGTGGAGTTCCATAGTGGTGCTCCTTAAGTCCCACATTACTTAATCTTTATATGACCCCCTTGGCAAAATTGGTGCGATCTTTAGGTTTCCAGGTTTTGCCCTCTGCGGATCACACCCAAATCATTGTCTCTATTTCAGATATGTCACTGGTGGCAGACAAGTTCATGTCTTGCATGACGGAAATTTTCAGGTGGATTTGCAAACTGGCCGAAACTTAACACAGAGAAGACTGAGATTTTGGTTTTTGGGTCACCAAACTCAGTATGGTCTGAGCATTGGGGACCAGAGACATGTGGCCCCTTACTCACCCAAGAAGCTTCTGCAAAAAACTCTGTGGATGATTTATGATAACACCCTGACTTTTGATGCTCAGGTCAATGGAACCGTGAGCTCTTGCTTCTTCATTATCAAGATTTTGAAGATGATCCTCCCCATCATTCAGGCTGAACTCAAAACTGCAGTTGTTCTAGAGCTTATTACATCATGCCAGGACTATTGCAATGTTTTATATTTAAATACCAACAAGCCCTCACTTAAAAAATTACAGGTCATCCAAAATACGGAAGCCCAGTTGTCTTTGTAGCATAATATTTATTGACATTTCCAAAGATAGAATAACAACCTTGGTTGAACATACCGTATCCCAGTTTCGATTGCAAGCAAATCGTAAGACAACCCCCCCCCCTCACCCCCAACCCATCACAGGCTCTGACCATTTGATGCAAAGTCAAATCCATAAAGTATTTTATCTGTGGTATTTTACAGTGGAGTAAAGATCTTCGTTGGTAACATAGCATAGAAACAAACTATAGGACTCGAGCATACCCCCAAAGCAGGTACCCGTATCATGTCTGCACTTCAATCTCGGCTTCCCTTTGACCTATGGGGGTGGCTCGTCTGGTGGTGTCATCAGCTCTGAGAGCTTTTCCGCCCAGCCCCTCATAACTTCCTCTAATTTTTCATCCCTGTGCATCTTTCTCATGTGACAACCTTTGGCAGTTATCCATTCAGCCATATCTTTTAGCCAATCATCTATTTTCGGCTGTTTCGGAGACAACCATCCTATTACAATCCTACAGTTTGCTATCGTCAGCCCCAGGATAAGGAATCTTCTACTTAATTTCTTCTCCTTTTTAAAGGGGATATGTCCTAACAGGCAAGGGCCCAAATTTCTAGGAATCCCCCACCCCGTGGCCATATTCAGTTTTATCAGCACTGATTGCCAGCAATTATCTATGTTCGGACAGCTCCAGAGTATATGCAGGAAATCGGTAGCCCGCCCTTTACAGCGGGGGCATTCTGCTGAAAGCTCCGGGTTTATGGCGTTTAATCTATTGGGCGCAAGGTACACCTGGTGAGTCACATTATATTGCAACAGTTTGTGCATTTGTGGAAGTGGCTTTTACCCCCTCATGAATTTTCACCCAGGCTTTTGCCTTAATGGGCATCTCAAGATATGCATCCCATTTATGTTGCACCAAGAGTTGAGCTGTGGGATCATCCTCTCTCAGGGCCCTATGTATATGTAAGATTAATCTCTTGCCCCCTGCCATGATCAAAAGGACTTTCAGAGTCTGTGAGGTCTGCGGCGCCTCTGGGAACATCTGCCAAACCTCACGCGCTGCAGGTGCTATTTTCACGATTTGCAGAAATTGCCCCGCACCAAGCTGAAACACCTCCATGGCGTCTGCCAAGGTAATAAACTCATTACTAGGATAAAGATCACGCAAAGTGTCGCAGCCACCTTCGCGCCATTGCTGCACGGACATAGATCGTTCTATATTTTTGAATGGGCACAATGCCCAAATGCTCATGTCTGGCGCATACGGAGCCCTCTTCAGTACAACTTTACCCGCTCATTCCTATGCTGCACAGACCATTTAAATCACATTAGGCAGGTTTACTGGGGCCTTTGCCCCCATCATCAAAACCTCTGACAGCTGCTACCCACCACAGGTGCCCTTCAATAGTCTACTGTCCCAGTTATGTCCAACCACTGGACTGCATGCTGCAGTTGTGCAGCCAGATAATAATATTCCAAGCAGGGAAGTTCTAGTCCACCCTTCCATCAGGTACGTTTCAAAGTAGCCATACTAACTTTTTCCTCCCGGTATCCACAGCAACTCCACTATCAGCCTGTCTAAATCTTGAAAGAACCTTCTGTGTATGGCAAACAGGGTTCCCTGGAAGACAAATAAACATCTGGGGAGTATTATCATCTTGATCAAGGCGATTTTCCCCATCATGGAAGGTCGAGTGTATTCCAAAATCTTATAGTAGGTTTCAGGCTGTCTATAACTCTGGCCATGTTTGCCACTTTGAAGTCCTAAACCCCATGTGTTATTCGAATTCCCAAATATTTGACCATCTTCGTTTCCCAGGTGAAGTCGAGATGCAGCAGATCCATTGCCAGCTTCCCTACCAACCTTCCTAGTGGGAACAATTTGGATTTGTTGCGGTTCACATGCAAGCAGGTGTGTTCACAAAATTCGGCCAGAGTCACTAGCATGATGGGGACCTAGTACATCGAGAAATGCAAGTACATTAATGTGTCATCATCATAGAGAGAAACCACGTGTGTGGTCTCCCCGATTTGGATTCCCCACCCCGTAGCACTGTTCTTAAGCGGCAGGCCAGTGACTCCATTGCCAAGGCAAAGAGCAATGGCGACAAGGGGCACCCTTAGCGAGTCCCTCGGCTCAGCGCAAAGCTCCCTGACACCTTTCCCCCAACTCGCACCCTTGCCATGGGGGCGCTATACAGTAGCTGCACCCATCTTATAGAGCACTTCCCCTATGCCAACCTTACGTAACACCTCCCACAGAAACTCCCAAGAAATGGAGTCGAAAGCTTGTTCGATGTCCAGCAGCACGAGCGCATACTGGACTTCCTGCAAAGTGGGCGAATGCAGTATCAACAATAGTCTACGTAGATTACAGAGGGTATTTCTATTTTGGATAAACCTGCACTGGTCCTCCGCTATCAGCTCAGGTAGGTATGCTAACAATCTTGTGTCCAAAATCTTACTGTGGATCTTAACATCCACATTGAGCACTGATAGTGGACGATAGGAGGACACCATCGAACCGTCCCTGTCGGGCTTAGGTAGCATCACTATAATTGCTTCTCGCATGGATCCCGGGAGAAATCGCCTTCATATGCCTCTGTATAGACCTCCAGTAGGCGTTCAGCCATATCCCTCATTCTAGTATGATGACATTTAGCTGGTAGGCCATCTCCACCCGAGGCTTTGGCCATCTTCAATGTCCTAATGGCTGCCATGATCTCATCCTTAGTGATGGGTGCATCCAGACTGTCCCTATCATCGCTGGTCAAAGAGGGCATCTGTATAGTAGACAGGTATGTCATCC
Source organism: Calotriton arnoldi (assembly GCA_963921515.1). NCBI lineage: Eukaryota > Metazoa > Chordata > Amphibia > Caudata > Salamandridae > Calotriton > Calotriton arnoldi. Next base: position 17,964 of record CAWUFW010025981.1, on the reverse strand, counting down.
CCTCATAAGGGTTACTAACCCCTGGTGCCCTGTTTACCTCCCGGAGGTGCTCCGTAAACACCTTAGCAATGTCCTGTTGCAAAGATACCATTCGTCCCTGCCTATTTTGGAGCCCCACTATTGGTGTATATCTATTTTTGCCTCGGATAAGCATGGCAAGCATCTGAGTAGCTTTATCCCCCTCCATATGTAGCCTCTTCCTGTAAGTCATACGTGCAAATTTATCGAGCCTGTCCCAAGTGTCTAAACATTCTTTCTTACATTCTTGCCATTCAGGCAATCTGAGAGGCCGCTCAACTATCTCTTTTTCCAGGGCACCTAGTTGTTTCTCAAGGCCAGCCAGAGATCTAGTAAGTTGCTGTTTAACCCCATATGTGATTTTCATGCACTCCCCTCTCAACACGATCTTCATTGCATTCCATTCCATGGCTCTTGAGGACGCCCTGCCCCAGTTCTTAGTAAAATAATGATCCGACACCGTCGCCATTTCACTCACAAACACCTAGTCCGACAGTGCCTCCACACTCAGTCTCCATAAGGGCACTGCAGGCACCTGCCCATGCATTCAGAAAGTGACCAATAGTGGTGAGTGGTCTGATATATAACGTGCCAGGTAAGTAACATTTTTCACCCACTGAAGGAAAATATCCAATAGTAGACAATAATCAATGCGGCTGTATGTCAAGTTAGCAGGCACATAGCAGGAGTAAGTTTTACTCTGTGGGTAGCATATTCTCCAGGCATCCTGTAGTCTCAGACCCTTCATCAACTCCCGTAGTGCACTCACCATCGCTGGTTTAGTATCTACCTTAAGAGGGAGACGATCAATCTCGCCAATTAGTGCACAGTTCAGGTCACCCGCCATAACTATGGCCATGCACATATGTTCTAGGGTCGCACGTAGCACAGTGCCAAAGAATTTGGGACTGTCTGTATTCGGAGCTTACACATTTATCATAAACACATCTCTAGCATCCAGTGTCCCAGAGACAATCACATAGCAGCCATCCTTTGCTACAAAAGGAGCCCTGGGGGCCATCCAAATCAAAGCCCTTCTAGCATAGCTGAAATATGAAGTAGCGAATACCTGCCCCCACCGTCCATGCCACAAGTAGGGTAAGCAAGGCCCCCAGGTGTGGGTCTCATGCAGGAAGGCCACTGAAACCCCATATCGACACAGATAAGAGTGCACTCTCTGCTGCATACTATTTTGACCCAGTCCCCTGACGTTCCAGGTCATAAATTTCCAATCATTAGCAATCGGTATCTACGGTGTCCGCACCAATGTCCAATTGTGCAGTCCACTTTTGCCCCAACCACCCCTCCTGATCCTGCCTCGCAAACCATGATAATCACTGTCATCATGAAGTCTGAGCCTGTCTCTCCCTGAAAAACAGAACCTATGCCCAAACCTCGGGCAACTCCCCCCTCCCTCAGGCTGTGAGTCCAAACATGAAGGCTTCACCCAACTTGGCCAACACTCAGGTCCCACTGCCCCATCCCCCCCAATAAGGCATCAGCCTCCTTTACTGTGAGTGCAACTTGCAAAGGACCCATCATCCCACCAGGCCAGCGAGTCGAGGCACTCAGCCTGCCCAGCAGGACCGTGGCCCTAACTAAACCCCGCTTATATCTTATACATAGCACCATTCATAACATAACTTCTAAGGAGAATAGAGTCAGGTCCCCTCTCTGCTCGATCTCCCCTGTATATGATAACACTCATCACGTCCCCGATCAGCACAGAACATCAACAGTATGCTTAATTTAGGATAAGTCATCATTAAAATACAGTAAGACAAATATTCAGTCATCAAAAGCTGACAGTGCATGAGCACGGTATTCACACCATCACCCCTGAGCCCGGTCAGAGACATCACTTCTGCACTCCCTGGTGTCTCTGTGTAGCATGAATGTCTCACGAGTATCTGGCACACAGTTGGAGTCTGTCAATGTGCCATCCGGGCAGACCAGAATTTTCCCAGTGTGGGTGTCTCCCCTCCCTTTCAGTGCCCTCCCCTTCTCGTCTCTCCACTCCTCTCCTCTGTTCTCCTCATCTCTTCTACTCTACTCACCCCTCTTGTATTCTCCATTCTAATTTTGTATCCGCCACAATGTCATTGTGGTCCTTTGGAAACAACATTTCCTTGCATATCCTTTCCTTCATTACTTTCACTTACCTTTCTTTGTGTTCCTTACACTTTCTCCACTCTGCTCCCAATCCATGTGTCTTCTCACGCCTGGCATTTGGGCTCTGTGGTGCATGAATCTTTGCACACCCTGCACTCCCCCATTGACATCCTTTTCTCCCTAGCAGGCTGGAACAGTGTCATTCATGTCTTGATAGCTGCTGTCTCACATGTATTACATTTGTTTTATAGTGCTACCTATCTCAATGTATGATGTTAGAGTCTTTACTTTGCTCACACTTATTATACAAAGACAATAAATAATACAAGTGGGTAAATCAGAGTATGACAAATGTTACGAAAGACAACAAGGGCTGTAATGTGCGGGGGTCACATGTCCTCTATACTGTTCTGAATTATATGGTAGGAGTAGTTGGCCTGGAGAAACACAAACTCAGGATTTGAAACCACAGCGGTTGGGGTTCTCCGTAGTAATAAAAGTATATTACTGCCCAAAGAATCCCTTTTTAGAAAACTTAAAATCACAAAAGACTGTCAAAAGAAAAACTAGTAAGCATGCAAAACTATGCCTTGACGTTTGCATCTAAGTCTTTCATGCTGGTTCATAACTTTTTAGAAGCATTGTAACTTGTGGTCTGCAAGTAGCAAAAAGATCTCTGAGACAAAAGTAATTTAATACATTTCTCTTTTTACTGGCAAATTTAAGTCAAAGGCAAACACGACTAACTCACCCCAAATTTCCAATATATCCGTCTGAAGACTTACATGTGAACTGCGCAAATAATAAGGGGTCAGATGTACAAGATTTTGGGATAGGGATTTCCAAATTGTGATTTTCTGAGAATCAAAATTTGGAAATCGCTATACTAATGTATGAAACTTGTTGGGTTTCAATTTGCAATTCCTAGTGAGTCACAAATCGACCTATCTCATGAATATTAATTAGGCAGGTTGCAATTTGTAACCCATTAGGAATCACAGTAATCATAGGGATGGTGGCCTGCTTGGGTCAGCAGACCACCCTGTCTGTGATTACTTTTTAATAAAGCAAACTTTTTTTTCTTTGAGATTCAGCCCGTTTTTCTTAAAGGAAAACAGGATGTGTCTCAAAAGAAAAATTAAACTTTTACGTTTCATTTTTTAAGAGCAGGCAGTGGTCCTTGGCCTTCCCATTTGCAAATGTTTACCACATCCTTCGAGGTGTGGGTAAAAATGTATGTTTTGCAACCGTAATTCAGTCGCACACCAATAATCCATACCATTGATAATCAGTATTTAAACACATCCCTAACAAATACCAAATCACAAACCCAAATTGCAATTCGGAAATAACTTAGTGAATCTCAGTTTGGCTTTTGCACATTAAAAAATGGTTCACAGCCCGATTCTGTGAAACAGGCCATTTGCATCCTCCAACAAAGATTCGTACATGAAGCCTATAGACTTTAAGAAACCAAGTACCACATTACAAGAAAGACACTATGATTCTGTGTCACCTGTTAGCCATCCTGAAAATTCCACATCTATAGACATCTTTACATTCCTCTCATACATACTGAAGCCAAATCCCGCCTAGCCTGCCTCCAGCCTGTTAAAAACCACCTTAGCATGCTCACTACCAAACTGTAACTAGTCCCTCCAAAGCCTTGAAAATCACCTTTAGAAATTTGAACAAAAACTCACCTTCCCACACTGTTGTACATTCAAAAACACTTTTGGGCACAATTTGGACAAAATGTTTACAATGCAGCAAGTAGTAACACAACAGTAACCCACGTAAAACTAGCATTTTCATAACCACTTTCGGTAGGTCGATCCCAAAACATTGCTCGTAAGTACGTTTCACATATTAATAACTGATTGCAACCTGTAAATGCAGAGGGAATCAACAAAAAGACACCCCAATTTCACTCTAATAACGTGTAGCGTCAACAGTGAGAAGGGGTTTCAGTAGAATTGACCATGTCCCAAAAAATCAAACAGAACAAAATCAAACCTTAAAGTACCCTTGACAACTAACCCAAACACATCTGAACCCTAATGAAGTGCTTGAGTTGTAGCATAGTGTCTAGCAAAGGTGGTATACCACACAATGGTATCATTAAATGACAGAAAACGTGGAAAGGTCCTGATTTCGAAGTATTAGAAGGGTATCTTTAGGGACAGTTGCCTCTATTTTTATAATATTTAATCATTTTTATATAGAGAGCTGCATTAAAACATTTTTCGGAATAGAGGATATTATGCAAACAAAAATCATGGAGAGGAGAATCGCTAGACATAAACATGAAATGATTTGCTGAAAATCTTGCTCTTAAATGAAGTTGTTTATTTTCAATGTGAACAGAATGACAAATTTAGATAGACTATTGAGCTCATTAAACTAGGAAGCAAAAGCAGAAAATAAAACAGTCAAACTTTTTCGTGCCATGTTTGAGGGAGACTAGAGACATACTTTTAGAACAGAAGCTTTTTTTAATAAAGAAAGTTATCAGAAACATAGTTTCGTTTTTTTTTTTTTAAAGTATAGTTTTTATTGACATTTCCAAATATAGATAAAAGTTTGGATCAAGGATCCCTTTGCATCGTCATTCACAGATGAACCACATAAAACTGATAAACCCTAACATAGTTTAGTTTTTGTTATTGACAGAGAGGCACATGCTTATGAAGTGAAAGAAGGTACACCAGTCCCAAAAGAGAAATTTGTTCCAAGAAAGAAAAACAATATAATTATTGATGAGGTTTTGTAAAAACAGCCTCCAGCATCTATTTTATGAGCGGCAGTGCAGTAAAATTTGCAACATAAAACAAAAGTTAGTCAATAAACTGACATTTTTAAACAAATACAGTAGAAGAGCAGGCAAGCAAAAACATAGGGGGATATTCTCAAGAACGTGTGTTAACTATCGCAAAATTAGCTTAACGCAACTTCTCACATCGAAGTCTATCGCGGGAAAATAACACTGTGTTAATGTTGTAATCTCAACCCGGCGGCACCATGCGATAGTCTCACGATAACGCGCCAAATGCCCGCGTTAAAATCAACGCGACGCCGAAAAAATGCGAACCACGAACGCGAAAAAAGTTGCGATGTCCCAAATCGCGATACAAAAATCAGCGATAACCAGCGACAGGCCTGCAATTCCCACGCGTCATGTGGGAAAATGCACTATAAAAGCACCGAAAAACCCAAACAAAACAAATGTAACTGCGTAGCACCATGGAGGAACCCGGAGCAAGTACAGAGGACGACCAGACCACCACAAGCCCCCAGGAGGACCAGCCTGGGACCTCGGGGCCTCGGAAGGGCAAGGAGAAGAAGACGAGGAAGACGAGGTTCAGTCCGCAGGAAAACAGGATCATCATCACGGATGTGATAGAACACCACCAACAACTGTTCGTCACCCCCAACGTGTCATTGGCAAATAAAAATGCAATATGGCAGTCCATCCTGGATAAGGTGAATGCAGTCGGAGTGAGGAGGAGGACAATTGGAGAGGTCAGGAGGCGCTGGAATGATGCGAAGCGCAAAACCAAGAAGAAACTCGCTGACAACCATCAGGCAGCAATGCAGACTGGAGGTGGCAGTCCAGCGGAACACCAGGAGCTGGGTGAGATGGAGGAAATGGTGGCCACAGTCATCAGTGTGGAGACGGTGGCAGGAGTTGGGGATCCGGACACTGCTCGACATGACCGGACACAACAGCACCAGGGTGAGTACTGAACAGGGACTGGGGAGACGGGGGGAGATGGGCACAATGGCACACATGCACAATTAAGTGGAGCACACTGCACACCCACAATGACTCTGGATCATGTCCCTGATCCCCTAGGCACACTGCAGCACACATACAAACACCAAGTAGGACCCCATCCACTATTGGCACAAAGGGGTCCCTCCCCACACCACACCAATTTCACAACCAACCCATGCACACGTGGCAAAACCAGCAAAGCTGCGTGTCTGTGAGCCACACTGACAATGCAAGTGACACTGCATGATGAATAGCATGGCTGCAGTACAATGATCATGACATGGTGCACGCCACGACACTGAGGTGGCTGAGTGTGGAACACATCCGGAAAGGAGCAGGTCACACTCTGACACATCCACGTGCACAAACCACCCCTGACGTCAACAACACATCTGCGGATAAACCATGCCCAAAATACGAACAAGAGCCAAAAGTAGCCAAGTCTGCAACGTCTCAGCACTGTAGAAGCACAGAAGTCAAAGGCACACCGCCTCAAAGGGATAAGGGGCAGCAAAATCACAGCTGCAGGGGCGACTCTCCCACAATGCAGCACACACACATAGCAAACACAGCACATCAACATTGACGACAATGTGGTACAAAATGCAACACTTTCACTACAGAACAGAGGACACAACTGGTGCCGCTTGTGCGTAGAAACTGGCCAATCACATCTGGCATAGCAGGGAAATGTGAGATGATAATGTACGTGTACAACCTCACATCCGTCATGTAGTTCAAATGTCCACTGTCCCGCATCAAATAGTCAGCTCCTCCCAAACAGTCACAATGTACATTGTCATGCAGTCTGTATGTAAACGTGAACAATGCGTCAAAATACATGTGAACACAATGTTAAAATGCATCTCCCCTTCACATTGCAGAGGGACAATCAACACCTCCTGCAGAGCAGACCAGACAACACATCAGTGATGATGAAGAGGACCTCCACACCTTCGACACGACGCCCTACAACAGCTCATGGACATCTACGGCAACCCACCTCCAGGAGCAGGGCAGCCCAGCTGCATCCAGGAGACCCCACCCCCTGCACAGACCACACAGCAGGAAGCACCCACCACCACGGCTGGCTCCCAGCACCTCACCGAAGAACACATCACATTCCGAGCCCAGGTGTTAGACTGCCAGAAGGAGGTGGCTGAACAGGTGCGGGTGGGGTTCGACCTCATGGCCGCCAAACTAGATGACATACGTGGGTGTCTAAGTCCCATCAGGGACCACTTACACTCCCTAACAGACACCCACAGTTCGCTCCATGATGTCCAACAATCCATGCCCGACATGTCTGGAGTCATGACTCTGAGACGAGAACAACTGTCTAGTCAGAGTGGCCTCAGCGATGTCGGCCGAGAGTTGGCACAGATGCTGAGGATAATGGAGAACATGGAGCGGATGCATGCGGAAAGAATGGCTGCCACCGATGCACACCAGCCAAAACTTATTGGGATCTTCTATGCCCTGCAGATCCTCATCATCGCATTGCTGCCACTAAGGCAGTCGCTGATGAATGCTGCTGGTACTGCTACACACACATCTCCGGCCCATGATGTGTCAGTGGCACACAGTGCTGCAGCCATACCACCTGCAGCCCCTGATGTGTCAGTGGCACACAGTGCTGCAGCCATACCACCTGCGGCCCCTGATGTGTCAGTGGCACACAGTGCTGCAGACCAAACAACAGCACCCACATGTCAGCCAGATGACACAGAGGACGAAGATGCGGGTGATTCCACCTTTGTATTAAGAAGGAGCCAGTAGCATTCATCTCCGCTATATGCCCTGTGTCAGCTTGGTTCTGCCCTCTGCAACATGCCTGTAACAACACCTCCCACTGTCCCCCGAAACACTCTGCAACACTCACCTTGGACCTCAACATGGACTGCCATATTTTGTTTGCTTACCAATGACACAGCAATCAGACTGCGGACTGTACTCTTCCTCTTCCGATGTACTTGTCAATCCCTAAATGACTCTGGCTGGCCCTCCACTGGGCTACAATGTAATGTGGGGTTTGCATGGCCATGTACTGCTCCAGCTCCGACACTCCACCGAATGTGAATAAAACATGTCCATGATCGATCAAGTATGAAAGTATGGATGAATGTAGGGACATTGATTGCACAAAAAGGTACACCCGGGGAAATGAAAGCAATGCGCATGTTTGTCCATGACCCACATGGCCAATGAGATGACTGGGAAGGTGTGCACTAGCTGTGGCCTCATTGCTCTGAAACAACAATTGCGCAATTTCACAACTTTGACCGACACAATGTTTGAAATAGGGCTGTGTATGACATGTCAAAGTCGTTGGCAGGCCTCAAGTATTGTCCCCCATCACATTTGACAACATAACATCTCTCCGCATACCTACATGTGTGTACTCTCCCTTCAGCAGTATGTCAGATTGAGGAACGTTGCCAAGCACCGCTGTCCACTCAACTTGCACAGGTGTGTGTCAACCCGCGTTGTGGGCCGCTCATGTATTCGGAGTCCAGGCGAATGCAGCCATGTCCACTGTTGTCGTGGGATATGTGACCATTTCTCCAAGATGCAACAAGTGTTGGGGCCTGTGCAATGGCTTACAATATGTTGTGGCTCCAGGTACGTAGTTACTCGTCCATAAAGACGATTGCAGCTTCATAGGCTATTATTTCCAACATGACCTCGTTGTCGTCTTCAGCGAACAGGACGGCGAGCCAATACATTAGCAGGTCCGGACAGGAGTGCTGCGTCCACCCCCTTTCACCAATATGCATAACAGCCCAATAGGGGAGCGGTTCAATGTGGTCACTGCACACGAGGAGTTGTGCAATCTCCCATGTCCGGGTGCCAGCATGTTTGCCAAGTATCAAGGCATCCCATGAACGGGTATCACGGTGACACTCCTGGTCGTGGGCCAACAGGGGGCGCACACACATGTCAAGATCCAGTTCAGCTACCGTCCTGTTGGATAGGCAGACATCCATGGACCACTGGAATATGCACGATCGACAATGCAACACAGGCTGAATGCAGGTGACGTTGGCAGGCCAGAAGATTAGCCGGTAACTGATCCGCAGCACTCCCAATGGCAGTGCCCCCAGTAAATGCAGCATACGTGCACGGTACAGTTCCACGTGACAGGGGTTGTGCATGTGGCCGGGATGTTCTGCCATTGTGTTGGTGGCTCTCGTAGAACCGGCACTCTTCTGACCTGCGGCAGTTATGTGGATGATATGCCACTGCTCGGAGCAATGAGTCATATGAGTGTGCAACGTTTGGACGTATGGGTTGTTGTGTGCGTAAGTGTCAAGAGCATTCCATGCAAGAGTACCTCGAGCACGGACTTCTGTGTGTGGGGTGTGGATACGTTGGTCTATCATTAGCGCTGTGCGTAGTGTGGGAGTCATCATCATCTGCTATGGTATCTCTCTCAGGGGGTGCCTGCCGCATGCAAAACCAAGGTCGGAGGTGCAGATGTCCTTCCGCCTTCTGTATTGAGACAAAGGAGCTTTCATCTCTAATGTTAGTCTGACTACTGCTTAAATCCTGGAAATGTGATGTGGCTTTCGCGCTGCAATTGAGGCTAGGCCTTGGGCTTATGGTGCACCAATAGCGATACACACACAACAGTTGGCATGTATGAGCCAAGACCCTGAGCGGCCTTGCGCACCTTGTACAATCCCTTCGTGCACGGCCGCCCTCCGGGTGCATGCAACATTGCAACATTGTCGTTTGCGGGCCGTGTGGCACCGACACTGCAACAGAGACACACGCATCAGTTGGTTTCCTGTGCAGCCCAGATATGAACCACGCCCAGAGGCCAGGGATAATTATTCACACCCCTACGCTGGCCTGGCGTACGCCGAGCCAGCCCACTCTGCTTACGTATAAAGGGGGGGGGACGACGCTACGTGTCCCAGTTCTTCCCCACTGCCTGAGGTGACATGGCTGCGTCCGCCTGGCATATCATGTGACTCAATCATAAAGGGTCCATGACTTGTGTTGCACAGAGTCGGTGGCACCGGATACACTGCGGCCGGCACGGGCCTACCGCCACGGGACGGTGACTTTCGGTGCACTGAGGTAGGGGCACCTAAAGTGCTGAGCGGGTGTGCAGCCTGCGATGATGCCGTGTGCACTGATATGATCACTGCCATTGCAAAATCAAGACCCAGAATCAAGTGTGCGACCTGGTGGACCGCAGTGCGGGTCTGCATGATGTGGAGGCTGCCAAGGTCGCGGGCCCCGGACTTGGAGCTTGCACCGGCACGTGGTGGGTCCTCTTGGAGAACGCCCGTGTCAGCAGGTGAGCAGTGAGGCCTGGGTGCGCAGGGGCGGGCAAATCCCACTGGGCGGCAGGAGGGGCTGGGGTGCAGCAGCCTGTGTGCGCAGGGGCGGGCAAGCGATGTTGCCATGTGCAATGATATGAATTCTGCCATCATTAGCTCTGGACTCTGTTTCATATAAGGGACCTGGTGGACTGCAGTGTATACCAGCATGTGGTTGGAGACACACCGGTGGCAGCAGGTGAGCAGTGAGGCCTGGGTGCGCAGTGTCGGCACTGTCTCTCCCTCTCCCTCTCTTCCTTTCACTGTCTCTCTCTCTCCCTCCTTCTCCCTCTCTCCCCCTTTCTTTCTCTTTCTCTCTCTCACTCTCTTTCACTCTCTCTCTCTCCATTTCTTTCTCTCTCTCTGTCCTTTGAGGAGCGCATGACACACCTTCTTATCTTCAATTTTGTCTTGCAGGCTGTGACTTACAGATTGTCCAGAGAAGACCCGCCATGACTCTTCCAAATAGTAGTATTGAGTTAAATTTGAATAAAATAACTTTTGGGGAAATTCAAAGATGTATGAATGTTTTTCCTTTTTCTGACCACACATGAATGTTAATTGTTATAATTGTGCGACATCAGGCGAATTGTTGTGTTCATGGATTTGTAAGGTTGATGTGAAATATCTTTGTCCGGGGGGGGGTGCCCGGGGTAGGGGCCTGGGGGTGGTGGCGGTGGGTGTTGTGGCCCTCTTGGGGCTCCGAGCTGCATGATCAGTAGCTCCATGGCATCTGTTGTTCTTCTGGTGTGGCTGTGGGCTGGGCTCCCTTTTATGGTGCAGGTTATCGTACGACTTAACACCAGGTACGAGCAGGTGTTAAATCCCTGCTGCTGACGCGCCTTATCGCATGTTTTGTGATCTTATCACCGATCTGGCTGGTCGTTGAGAATGTTGCGAAGTGGTGTTTTCGTGGCTTTTTGCACGGGAACGCCTACTCTGCATATCATTAGCGTTAGTTGCCGGTATCATTTGTGGCGATGTTTTTTGCAGCTGCTATCGCAGGAAAACTGGTGATATCGGCTGTTAGCACCAGCTTGTGAATGGTGCGATGTATTTATCACCATTTGGCTGCGATAAAGTGCCGCTAACTCGGCGATAAGTCCTTGAGAATATCCCCCATAGACTTTTCCAAGCACTTCATCTGTGCAGATTTAGGAAGCTATCAGATTTGCAGGGGCATTATTTGGCTTGTTTATAAAAAAAGATGTGTGACTGAACTTTCCATCATAGTTGAATGCTATCAGTTCACCACAGTAAGTTGCGCACCTAGTGAGAAATTTGTATTATTTGAAAAATCCTGCTCATCATCTAGAGAAAATGAATAGTGCACTATTGCATGTGACACTTTCTGGATTTGAGAGGAAAATCAAATGAAATATTTTGGACCAGAAAGAGAGAATGAAGAAATGTAATTGAAGTGCAGGCACTCAATGAAACCATTACTTCAGAAAACGAATTAGCCAGTTTAGGAAACAAATTGCTGAATTCACCCCTACCTCTACAGAAATTCCAAATAAGGAGTGCATTTGTTGCTGCCGTACAAACTACTAGGCACAGGCTAAAAAGGTAGATATTAACTTCAAGACCGAAGACACAGGTTAGTCAAAGTGGTTTAATGTATAGTCACAGTCGTTTAATGTAGCGCTTTCATTAGTAGCTGAGGATCGTTTTGATTTACGTGATGACAAAGTTGTTTGTAAATACTGCCTTAGTGAATTGGATAATAATAAAGTGACTTTAAGAGGCATTCTTAATAGTATAGAGATCTCTCCAATTTCTGCTGAACTTCAGCAGTTGAATGTTTATGAAAATATTTTCGTCCAAACTGTACATCCTTTTCAAGCTCTAGTTTGTCTTCAGCCAAAGAACGCAGAGTTACCACAGTGTGAGTTACCGAAAGGCCTGAAAGGGAAAGTAATTTATCTTCCACTAGACTTAAAGGAGAATATTGAAACTCCTAGGGGGAGATTTACTCAGCTTTTGCGCCGTGTTTGCGTCACAAAAGTGACGCAAAGCGGCGCAAAATCTTTTTTTTGTAATTTACTTTCTAGCGCTAAACTTGATTAGCGCTGGAAATAACGTAAAAGTAATGCGAAGCAGCGCATTGCGCTGCTTCGCGTTACTTTGCGCCGTGGGGCGTACCAAGGGTGGTGCATGGGCGTTCCCATGCAACCACCCAAGGTTTCTCACGCTAAACTCTATTTACTAAAAACAGTAGATTGGGTTTAGCGTGAGAAAACTGCGCCCATTTCAACTAGGCGCAAGGAAGGAGAAATGCTTTCATTTCTCCTTCCTTTTCCGACTTTGCATGTGTGCTGCACTGTGCAGCGCGCATACAAAGTGGGAAAAGCTTTCCCTCGTATGTAGCATAGTATTTTGTACAGGAAGGGTACCCTTCCTGTGCAAAACCAATGCTGGACTCATGCACACACCCTAGCACTGCGGCACTAAGGTGTGTGCATGGCGCACAGCAGCTGTATTCCGTGCCGCTGCAAGGGAAAGGGGAGGAGAGAGTCATGCCTTTGAAGATATGGCGCTCCCCTGCTCCCTCCCTGTCACGCAACGCAGCGCAGCCTCCCGGGGGGCTGCGCTTCGTTGCGTGACTTTTTTGTAAATCTCCCCCCTAGTGTGGACCGACAAATTGAGGAACCACTGGTGGTTTTGGTGAATAGTGTGCCAACAAAACATTAAAAAAATTAGGCAAGATCTTGCTAGCTTAGATAAGGCAAAAAAGCCCTACAATACTTGAAAGCAGAAAACAAGCATAACAAAAACATTGATACAAATAAACATTTGCCTTCCTTTGATGCACAAGTTTCCTCGTCAAACAATAGTGGTCAGTTTGAGAAGATAGATGCTGCTAAAGTTGAAGATATCTATGAGCACTATGGCATTCATCCACCACACTCCAGAAATGTAATTGATGATGCTTTGGAGTTATATCACATGAGACAGGCAAAAGGTAAGCTGATTAGTGTAGGGGAAAAGAGTTTCAAAGCACCTAGTTCTCCTCTACTGTTTCCTAAAGGAGGAGATCATGACAATGAACACTGAGTATAGATCCCTGCTGTTGAGAATAGATCAACCAAATTATAGTCTGAAAATCCTTGTTTCAGACAGAACATTAAGGGCCTGATTATGACGTGGGTCGGAGTTTCCTCCGACCGACATCTCTGCGGTTTCGAAACCGACCAACCTCGGGTCGGCAGTCCGAAACCGCAAATACGATGTGACTGCACATGGTGCAGTCGCAAACTTCCATTTCCCTATGGGAGCTTGAGCATCGGTCAGAAACCGGCAGCAGCACAAGCTCCCATAGATAAATGGGAGTTACTGTAAACCCCTGGTGCAGGGATTTACCCGGCCCACAACAGGAGGTTGCAGAGGGAAAGCCTGACATGGAAAGCCTGTCGGAAACTGACATCATTATCCCGATGGCGAAAACACTGTCCGTAAGGGATTATGTGGCGGTTTCAACTGGCTGAAGGGCTCCTTGAGCCCGTCGGAAGCCAGTCGGATTTACCGGTCAGTTTGGACTCTGATCGCCATCATTGAAATACGGTGGTCTGACTTCAAACCAAGGATGTCGGTCGGTAAGCCTCCGTCAAGCGGTCAGAGGCTTACCGACTGACATCCTAATCAGGTCCTAAATATTTTTTTCTTCTTCTGTTTGAAAGTGAACTTGCTGTTGGGTGCTATGCTGGAGCACATATTCTTAAAGCATGAGAATTATTCCTTAATATGAGCGCAAGAACATTTCTTGAAAAAAGTATCTGGTAAAGATTAAATTCTTGAGTGCAACTTCATGAATCTCATGCCTTGTCAATGTGGAACAAATGGGTGCTGGTTTGGTCAACTTGCTTACTTAAAGAGCATGGTATGTAATTTAGTTGCTCCTACTTGGTTTTTAATTCTCAGCTGTGCAGAATATGCTTAGGATGATCTACACTACTTTTTCATGCAAGCAAGCTCACATATTGCTCATATCTATTTCAAGACACCCAGAGAATTGTGTTCCATGGCTGAGTAAATGTATGTAAGTACTTCAGTTCCATGTTTCAAGCCTTACTTCACTGAATCTCCAAATATTCTACTTGGCGAGGTTGTTAACTATTGAAAGAAGGGATACCAAGCAAGATGCCCACCACACATCCATATGTTTATGGGGAAAAAAAGGTATGCCGACATTTGGAAAAGACAGTGACAAATCTATTTTATCATTTATTTAACAGTATGTAACCAATGAGATTCCAAATAAGTCTCAGAATAAAAGTCTAAGGCAGCAAGTGTTGTTATTTCAGTCACACAAATGTTGAAAATGCTGTTGTTGCAGATACAGAGTGAAAGGGAAATACATCACTAAGTGTGATTTTGGTTTCCCTTGGCCTGTAATTTCTAAAGGGAGAGGAAACACTTTCATATCCACAGTCAGACACACTGTGACTAGTAAATCATCAAAGACCGCATATAACATTATTGGAAGTGAGGCTTCGATGACTACAATCCTGTCATTTTATCTATGTGAAATGCAAATATGGACACTCGATTTGTTGCATCTAATTCTATCACGGTTGCATGCTATGTAACTTCCTATATAACAAAATATGAAATGACAGAAATGAAAGAAGTATGGGAAGGTTTGTCAGCAGAAAAATCTTTAGCGCAGAAATTTTACAGTTTCAGCTTGAAGATGCTTTCATATATATGGTGACAGGTTCGTATGAGACAAGTGATCAGATTAGTTCATTTAGTTTATACAGTAAGAGTAAAAACATTCTTTGGTTGGGTATAGGTCCAGCATCAACATGGAAAAGATCATTAAATACCTTTGCAGAGTTACAGTATCTTACTCATGCAGAACCAGATAGTACTGACATAGGTAAAACTAACATGTGGACACATCCCAAACGTAGGGTATATTTAAAGAAATTATGTTTGTTTGAACTAGTTCATTTCTAAACATACATAAACAGTTTTGAACAAAATGTAGAATCAGGACACTTTGCAGTGTCAGGCTGCAGTGGCTTTTTAGTGAGAAACAACAAACCAAGTCTCATTAACCATTGTAAATTATGTTGCCAGATGCCAGAGAAAAGGAGTTAATCTACATGACCCTCTGTCACTGTTCAAACTTTGGTGTAATGAGGATGACCATTTAGGTTAGTATGCACCTTGTCATAATGTTTTCAATGTAGTGAAAGACAACTTTTAAAGTCCAGTCTTTCCAGCTTATTTGAACATTTTGAATGATGAAATTCAAGAAGAGCTGGAGCTGAAGAGAGTTCACAAGGAAGAGAGTTCTCAAGGAAGTCAAAGTTCCTTGTACTGACAAGTAGTCAGGATCCCCGGGGTTAATTGCTGGAAATGAGGCAGCCATGACTATGAATGAAGTGGAAAATGCTGCAGATCAGGTCAGAAAGGACTAAACTGATTTACATAATACTTGTAGCACAACTTAATGATGAGCAACTTAAGATTTTCACTGTCATAACAGCATCAGTTGATCATGGAATTTGCATAAGAACTCTAAATGTATGTGCAACAAAATCAGGGATACACTCCTCTATGTCAGTGGTCAGACAGGCACTAGCAAGCGTTTCCCTCTGTAAGTGCTTACATCTTATGTTCACAAAAAGAAGGATTGCAACATTTCATGTCTTGTGTGAGCACCATTTAATTTGACTGCTCACAATATAAAAGGTAAACATTTGCATCTTCTATTTATGTTGCCAGTGGAATCTGACAACAAACTGGAATACCTGACGTTATCTGGTGATTTTTGTCATAAAGTTCACAGAGTTTTTAGAAAATTGCAGGTTCTTATTATTGGCGTCAGCTTGCGTTCAAATTTGATGCTAGCCTTCATTCATCTGAGAATGCAAGAAGTTCTCAGACAGACTATGCTATGACATACTATTTGGAGGAAAACATGTCATAGTGTGTTAGACCTGCTAGCCTTAGGGTGGTCTTCCCTAAACTGTTTGCCTTCACCCTCCTATTTTTATGAATTTGTTTTTGCTGGCCTTAGGACTCTGTGCCCTTTACCACTGCTAACCAGTGCTAAAGTTCTTGTGCTCACTACCTAAATCATGGTAAACTTGGCTTGCACCTGATTGGCATATTAAATTTACTTATAAGGCCCTAGTAAATTGGTATACCATATAGTCAGGGCCTGTAAATTAAATGCTACTAATGGGCCTGCTGCTCTTATTGTGCTGCCGACTTAAGTAGGCCCTTAAAACTTGTTCCAGGTCTGTCATTGCAACCTGAAGGCAGTTTTAAACTGCCAATTCGCTTAAGCAAAATAACCCCCCTTGCCAAGACTTAATCTCTTTCATTGTATATAAGTCACCACTATGGGTGGCCCTAGGTAGCCCTTATGGCAGGGTGCATTGTAATTAAAAGGTTAACATACACTTTTATATTTGGCATGTCTTGGTAAGGAAAAACTCCTAAATTAATTTTTCATTACTGAGAGGCCTACCTCTCCCATAGGAAAACATTTGGTTGCCTTATTAAATTTAATAAGTGCTAACCTTTGATTGGGAACAGGTAGAGATTTCATGTTTGGTAAAGTTCGATTTTAAGATACAGTTTTAAAAATGCAACTTTGAGAATGTTGTCATTTTCCTGCCCTAGCCGGTTTGTGCCTGCAATCTGTTTCTGGGTCACATGGCTGGTTGTAGTTGGCAGTGGGACTTTGTTTGTTCCTCCCTGACAGCCACACAATAGAGGGATTAGAGGTGCCTGGTTGAGCCATAGGGGGCAGAGCTAAGCACAATCCCACTTACATGTCAATAGGCCGTGCCCTGTCTTGACACACAGGACTTCACACTACCTCATTGTTCATGTAGTCAGGCTAGAGCCAGGGCAGGGACGGCAGGAAACACCAAACACTTCAAAGGGAATTCTGTAGAAATTTCTTCGACTTCAAAGAAGGCACCAGATATAAAAATACAACCCTCAGACCCACACTTCAGTTCACTTTCTGGACCTGTGGAAGGACTTTCAGAAGACTGTCTGTTGATGTAGCCTTATGTGTACTTCAGAAAAATCCTCTGCTCTACCTGGAAGTACTGCTCTGCTACCTGAAGCCTGTCTTGAGCCCTCACAGACCTGTCCTGCTGCTTGAGCCCTGCTCCATCTCTTGAACCAAGGACTACTAGAGTGACTCCAAGGGCTAGTTGGCTGACCTTCTGATCAGAGCCTCAGGGACAGATAAGGCTAGAACACTCTTGAACCCACACATGGACCCAGCCTGAGTGAGTCCCTTCCATCCAAGTGGTCCTTCTCTAACCCTGGACCCTTGATGGTGGTGTTAAAATTGCTCAGGTAGCTAAAATCCAAAACTTGAGACTTAAAAAATGTTTGACTAAAAACTGCTCTGAGAACTGAAAGGAGACAGGGACCAATCTGCTCATCTTGTCTTGTGGATTGTTACCTGCCTTGTTATGTTGGCCTAGGCCTGGCTGCCATGCTGCTTTTCTTTGCGCACGTTACACTGAGCCGGGTCTCCCTCGCCCTTTGCTCGTGCCAAGTTCTTTTGCACTGTCTGCATTTTCTGTTGTTCACCTTTTTGGGCTCAGTCTGCACAAACATGTACAAGGTCGCATAACAATGTATTTTGGTTCTTCCTGATATGGCCAGTCTCGCGCACCCAGACATAACATTAGGTGCAATTGCCATGAAGAATTTGGTATGCTTTTAATACTGTGGTTTACT
>CAWUFW010025980.1:35000-38214 GCA_963921515.1 Calotriton arnoldi | reverse complement strand
GTCCTCCAGCAGATTTGAACGTGGCCCACCACAGCGGCGGCGCTGCGGGCTCAATTTCGGCCGCGGTCCGCTTCCCCTTCTACAGCGGCGGCAGGTGTCTCCCGGTCTCTACAGTTCGGGCCACACTGTTAGGGCTCAGAGTTCTGGTCACCGGGCCACGGGTGTCACATACCTTCCGCTTCTCAGCAGGTATTTGTCCAGTGCCCCGCCGCACAGGTCAAGCTCTCTCCACTCAGGCACCCCCAACTTCAGCGGCAACCAGGGCTAATGCTCGGCCGCAGTCCACTTCCTCGACCCGGCAGCGGCAGTTGGCCTCCGGTCTCCACAGATCGGGTCACTTCGCCGCGCTTCCCGGACTCCGATCCTGCTTATTTATTTATTTATTTATTAAAACGCTGGGCGCCTCACACTGTCTGCATACCCCTCCGTGCTTATATTGTCGGGCTCCCATCTTCCGGTCCCTGTGCGCTGCTCAGGCTCCTCCGTCCGTGAATGCGGCCCACCGCAGCAGCCGCGCCAGCGGGCTTGATTTTCGCCGCGATCCGCTTCCCTATCGCAGCAGGGGTGCCCCGGACCTCACCGGCCAAGCCACGTCGCCGCACTTCTTGGGCACTTAGGTCTTTGAATTTAGGATATTGGGTTCTTCACACCGTCCGCTCCTGCATATCTTAAAGGTGCACCGTTTGCGCACCCTTTGTGCGGATATATGTCGGATAAGTTGCTCGGCCGGCGGAGCTCGCCTACTCAGCGGCCATTTCGCAGCTCGGCAAGCCACGCCCCAAAAGAATACTAGTGTTCACTGCTCTGGCAGATGTATCAGCAGCATCTAGGGAGCATCTAATTTGGTTATTAGAAATTAACTGTCCCTCACGAACCAGGTCTTGCGCTTTGGATTTATGTTCCTGAGGAAGAAATTGGATGAGTTGTTCCATTTCATGCCAGTGCGCGCAGTCATAGCGTGCTAGCAACGCCTGTGTATTGGAAATACGCCATGAAGTTAGCAGCCTGGGAGGCTATCCTTTTCCCTGAAGCATCAAGGAGTTTAGACTCTATCTGGGGGTGGTGCGTCTCCAGTAGTCTGGGAGTTTGTCCTTTTATGTGCATTAGAAACTACTAATGAATCTAATGGTAGTTGACCCTTTATGTAGACTGGATCTGATGGAGCAGGCTTATCTACCCTAGGGGTAAGGATACGTGCCCTAACAGGATCCTTAAAAATGTCTAAGTGTCTGGTCATGCCTTTCAACATGGGTAACATGTGTGTAGACTTGTGTGTTGTGTAGTGTCTCGAAAAGGAAGTCCTCTTCAAGGGATTCTCTATGTAGCGGAACTCCATGGTAAGTAGCAGCCCTACTTAAATCAACAAATCCTACACTGTCATCTGGCGGAGAGGGCCTGGTAGGATATACGTCTGGAGTCGTTGTCAGTGGGAGAATCAGTATTATAGTCATCCCACACGTCTCCAGGCTGATCGTCATCATTATTATCCTTATCCCCATCACCCGGATTGTCAGGTGTGTGTGGTGGCGAGTGCTCAGGTGAAGTTGGCAAAGGTATAGTCTGGGGTAGAGAAGCTGAAGGAAGAGGAAGAGGAGGAGGGGAAGGATTTGTCCTGACAGTTCTCATTTTCAATGGTATGTGGTATTCCTCTTGTGTAGTAGCACCTCTTTAAAGTCACTTTAGTGGTGATATGTCCAGTCTTTGGGTGTATAACCAGAATTTTTTGTTTCGGATCTGGTTTGTTGAGCGGATCACCAAAAGCATGCTTTTAGGTGACTTCGGCGTGTCTGTGTGTTTCGGCTCCGAATGTTTCGGTGCCGATGGTTTCTTGGCAGGAGTTTTCGGATCCGAAGTTTGTTTCTTGCCAACTGAGGGTGTTCGGTGCCAGATTTTTTCTTCGGCTCAGTGCCAGATTTGGCATGGGGCTTTTCGGAGCCGGAAGGCTTTTACTAGGCTTTGGTGCCGAGCCTGAAGGCGGGGCTTCGGAAGCTTGATCTCGGTGCTGACCGGGGCCCGAGGAGCACGGGTTGGTCCGAAGCAGTTTTCTTCGATGGAAGTGGAAGGTGGGGCGAGGTAGGGACTGTACTCACAGTACGTTGTCCATGCGGGATGTCTTCATCCTTGTCGGAGCTGTGCTCGAAATGAAGATATCTTCCTGTTCCTCATCGGCTCCGATGGGCTTGCCGCCTTCCTCCGATTGAGGTCCGAAGAGGTCCGGAATGAAGTCTGTCTGTTGTCTCTGCATGTCGCTGTCGTCGGGCCGGACGATCGCGAAGAGTCTTCTTGGAGCGGAAAGCTCGGCACGCGTCGCAGTGTTCTTCTCTGTGATCGGGTGACAAACACAAGTTGCACACCTCGTGTGAGTCGGTGCGCGGTTATTTCGCGTGGCACCGAGGACAGAACTTGAAAGGAGTTCGTTCCATCGACTGCAGAGTCGAACCAGGGGCTAGGCCAGACGGCCTACCACGAGCTCTCCGATCGAAATTGGCTTTAGGAATCACGATCCACGAAGAAGGGAAACGCGATCGGGAACAATACCGTTGAGTGTGAATGTGATACGCGCCGAGAAGGACCTAAGGATCGATGTCGAACCGGAGCGCAGCAAGTTACATCCGCACCCGATGGCGGAAAAAAACTATCTGAAGATGGAGTCGATGACCATGCGCACTATCACCTAAGGGAGGAGTCCCCTACCTCGAGACTAGGGAAAACATCTTGCAGAAAAACAAAGTGCAAACATCCGGACCCAACACTAGATGGCGATCTTATGCAAAGCATGTGATCTACAGCTCACATGCCTCGAACATATTATGGAACCTAAATACAAAAAGAAAATTTACAAAATGTTAGTTATAGAATACAACTTGGAAATGGCCTTCCATGTGAACAAGGCCCTGCTATTTAGGCAGAGGGCACAAAGACTCGAATGTTTACCAAAAATTCACAGAATCTGGCCAACATTATGCTGAACAGCTGGGCAAGAACAAATCATCTACTGAAGTAGCCTTCAATTCAATTTGGTTTGAGTACTCTTCAAGAGCCAATAAAAGATTTAGTACTAAAGGATGCATTCCTTAGAAAAGTGCTCTGTGTAGGTCTCTATTAATCTCATTGCAACACCTGCTGAGTCATTCATTGCACATTAGTAAAACTGCTGAATCACCAAGTTAAAGGAACATGATTCAATTTACAAGCACAATTAGTCTGGCAGAAA
>CAWUFW010025980.1:7500-10000 GCA_963921515.1 Calotriton arnoldi | reverse complement strand
TGCCTTCTTGATGGAATCAAAGTAAAAAACTGAAAGCATTTCCTACTGAGGAGACTGCAGTAAATGAAGAAATTAGGAAACTTCATAACAAAGAAGTCTTCCAAGATGGCCACCAGTGAAAAAAGAGCCCAAATGTAGCACAAATATTACCCAGATGTAGCCCACATATAGCCCAATGACAAAAGTGTGCAAAACACTTTTATTTTTAGTTTTTTGCAGTTTTATGTAGTGCAGACTGGTCAGGTATTGGAGCATTGCATCTTAAAACATGACCCCCTACACTACAAAAACACCACTGCACTACCTTAAACCCTAAAACACTATCCCCAGCACGACCCCTACACTACACAAGCACCACTGCACTATCCTAAACCCTAAAACACTACCCCCAGCACGACCCCCTACACTACCCAAACACCACTGCACTAACCTAAATCCTAAAACACTACCACCAGCACGACCCCCTACACTACCCAAACACCACTGCACTACCCTAAAACATGACCCCCTACACTACACAAACACCACTGCACTACCCTAAACCCTAAAACACTACCCCCAGCACGACCACCTACACTACACAAGCACCACTGCACTACCCTAAACCCTAAAACACTACCCCAGCACGACCCCCTACACTACACAAACACCACTGCACTACCCTAAACCCTAAAACACTACCCCCAGCACGACCCTCTACACTACCCAAACACCACTGCACTAACCTAAATCCTAAAACACTACCCCCAGCATGACCCCCTACACTACCCAAACACCACTGCACTACCCTAAAACATGACCCCCTACACTACACAAACACCACTGCACTACCCTAAACCCTAAAACACTACCCCAGCACGACCCCCTACACTACACAAGCACCACTGCACTACCCTAAACCCTAAAACACTACCCCCAGCACGACCCCCTACACTACACAAACACCACTGCACTACCCTAAACCCTAAAACACTACCCCAGCACGACCCTCTACACTACCCAAACACCACTGCACTAACCTAAATCCTAAAACACTACCCCCAGCATGACCCTCTACACTACCCAAACACCACTGCACTACCCTAAAACATGACCCCCTACACTACACAAACACCACTGCACTACCCTAAACCTAAAACACTACCCCCAGCACGACCCCCTACACTACACAAGCACCACTGCACTACCCTAAACCCTAAAACACTACCCCCAGCACGACCCCCTACACTGCCCGAACACCACTGCACTGCCCTAAACCCTGAAACACCACCCCCTTCACGACCCCCTACACTGCCCGAACACCACTGCACTGCCCTAAACCCTGAAACATCACCCCCAGCACAACCCCCTACACTGCCTGAGCACCATTGCTCTGCCCTAAACCCTGAAACACCAGCCCCAGCACGACCCCCTACACTGCCCGAACACCACTGCACTGCCCTAAACCTGAAACACCAGCCCCAGCACGACCCCCTACACTGCCCGAACACCACTGCACTGCCCTAAACCCTGAAACACCAGCCCCAGCACGACCCCCTACACTGCCCGAACACCACTGCACTGCCCTAAACCCTGAAACACCAGCCCCAGCACCACCCCCTACACTGCCCGAACACCACTGCACTGCCCTAAACCCTGAAACACCAGCCCCAGCACCACCCCCTACAATGCCCGAACACCACTGTACTGCCCTAAACCCTGAAACACCACCCCTGCACCGCCCCTACACTGCCCGAACACCACTGCACTGCCCTAAACCCTGAAACACCACCCCTGCACGACCCCCTACACTGCCCGAACACCACTGCACTGCCCTAAACCCTGAAACACCACCCCCTGCACCACCCCCTACACTGCCCGAACACCACTGCACTGCCCTAAACCCTGAAACACCACCCCCAGCATGACCCCCTTTACTGCTCGAACACCACTGCACTGCCCCAAACCCTGAAACACCACCCCCAGCATGACCCCCTACACTGCCCGAACACCACTGCCCTAAACCCTAAAACACCACCCCTGCATGACCCCCTACACTGCCCGAACACCACTGCACTGCCCTAAACCCTGAAACACCACCCCCTGCACGACCCCCTACACTGCCTGAACACCACTGCACTGCCCTAAACCCTGAAACACCACCCCCAGCACGACCCCCTACACTGCCCGAACACCACTGCACTACCCTAAACCCTAAAACACCACCCCCAGCACGACCCCCTACACTGCCCGAACACCACTGCACTGCCCTAAACCCTAGAACACTACCCCCAGCATGACCCCCTACACTACCCGAACACCACTGCACTACCCTAAACCCTAAAATACTCCCCGCAGCACGACCCCTACACTACCCGAACACGACTGCACTGCCCTAAACCTAAAACACTCCCCCAGCACGACCCCTACACTACCCGAACACCACTGCACTGCCCTAAACCCTAAAACACTCCCCCAGCACGACCCCCTACACTACCCAAACACCACTGCACTACCCTAA
>CAWUFW010025979.1:0-38223 GCA_963921515.1 Calotriton arnoldi | reverse complement strand
AACAGGTGGTATGACGTGCGCAGGAGGGTACGGGACCTGCTGAAGAAAGACTACATCAACAGCCAATACACCGGCAGTGGCCCTCCTGCCAAGCCAATATACCTCAGGCCCTGGGAGGAGAAGGTGCGGGCCATCCTTCCGCCAGTGAGCGTATATGGACTAGAGGACATCCCAGAGCCTGGTGAGTACACAACAAATGTATACAATATACTGCCACAAAACACACACATCACTGTCAAGGGGAGAGTCAAACCATGCACTCATAGCAATTACACAGCAACCAGAACAGAATCATCCCAAAATGTGTATGTCAGTCAGATAAACACAACACATGCCATCAAAAAAGTCACATCCAACTGTGCCAACACATGTACAAACACAACTACAACTACAGCTAGGCAGTGGCACAAATAGAACTAACAAACACATCCAGACATGTAGCCACCACAACAACACCAACACACAGTGAAGACCACTCAAAGGAAGGAATTCCGTGTATGCTGGCCAAGTCAGTGTAGCCAATAGCATCATGGGAGTCGCAGTCACACATATTGCCCCCCACAACTGTCCCATCAACACCACCATGAACCATGCGCACATCACAGGGAGTGGAGAAGGACTCACAAGATGGCTGACACTGGCAACTGCTGTGGTGAGCACAAGGCCCTGCTGGCAACTGTGCACCAACAAACAGCAGGACACCACTGACTGACATCCTGAGAGACAACTTCCACTCCCTGCAATGCAAGCACGTTCCATGGTGGGATATCTGGCTAGCTGGGTGGGAAGGAGGACTTGCAGCACTGACCATAGTCACAAGCACCTCCTCTCACACACACCCCAACACAAACTCCACAGAACCCACCTGGTAGAATGCAATGCCCCCATCCTAACACAAGATCCCACAAAGAACCACCACCCTGGGTTATGTTGTGTGAAGCACAGGGCCACTCTTGGGACTTCTAGCCAAACAACTGCCAGGACACCACTCCCAGCCATCCTGTCAGCACAGCCAGCCCACCCCACAGGGAAGCAGAGTCAAAGGAAGGAAGCATGGGCATGCTGGGAAGGGGGTGGAGGCAATAGCATGATGGGAGTCGTAGTCACAGCTCTACATCCCCCACCACATGGCCCAGCAAGCTCACACTCACGCATGCACATCCCACAGAGAGTGGAAAGGGCCATCAAAGATGTCTGACACTGTTGCTGTGTCGTGGGGAGCACAAGGGCATGCTGTGTACTGCACACCAACCAACAGCAGGACACCACTGTCAGCCATCTTGCCATTGCTCTCACACCCACACACACTGAACTCCCCACAAAAGCAAGTAAGTATGGGAATGCTGGGAAGTGGGGTGGAGGCAATAGCATGATGGGAGTCGTAGTCACAGACATAGCTCACCCCCACAACTGTCCCATCAACACCACCCTGAACCATGCTCACATCACAGGGAGTGGAGAAGGACTCACAAGATGGCTGACACTGGCTACTGCTGTGGGGAGCACAAGGCCCTGCTGGCAACTGTGCACCAACAAACAGCAGGACACCACTGACTGACATCCTGCGAGACAACTTCCACTCCCTGCAATGCAAGCACGTTCCATGGTGGGATATCTGGCTAGCTGGGTGGGAAGGAGGACTTGCAGCACTGACCATAGTCACAAGCACCTCCCCTCACACACACCCCAACACAAACTCCACAGAACCCACCTGGTAGAATGCAATGCCCCCCATCCTAACACAAGATCCCACAAAGAACCACCACCCTGGGTTATGTTGTGTGAAGCACAGGGACACTCTTGGGACTTCTAGCCAAACAACTGCCAGGACAACACTCCCAGCCATCCTGTCAGCACAGCCAGCCCACCCCACAGGGAAGCAGAGTCAAAGGAAGGAAGCATGGGCATGCTGGGAAGGGGGAGGAGGCAATAGCATGATGGGAGTCGTAGTCACAGCTCAACATCCCCCACCACATGGCCCAGCAAGCTCACACTCACGCATGCACATCCCACAGAGAGTGGAACGGGCCATCAAAGATGTCTGACACTGTTGCTGTGTCGTGGGGAGCACAAGGGCATGCTGGGTACTGCACACCAACCAACAGCAGGACACCACTGTCAGCCATCTTGCCATTGCTCTCACACCCACACACACTGAACTCCCCACAAAAGCAAGTAAGTATGGGAATGCTGGGAAGTGGGGTGGAGGCAATAGCATGATGGGAGTCGTAGTCACAGACATAGCTCACCCCCACAACTGTCCCATCAACACCACCCTGAACCATGCTCACATCACAGGGAGTGGAGAAGGACTCACAAGATGGCTGACACTGGCTACTGCTGTGGGGAGCACAAGGCCCTGCTGCCAACTGTGCACCAACAAACAGCAGGACACCACTGACTGACATCCTGAGAGACAACTTCCACGCCCTGCAATGCAAGCACGTTCCATGGTGGGATATCCGGCTAGCTGGGTGGGAAGGAGGACTTGCAGCACTGACCATAGTCACAAGCACCTCCCCTCACACACACCCCAACACAAACTCCACAGAACCCACCTGGTAGAATGCAATGCCCCCATCCTAACACAAGATCCCACAAAGAACCACCACCCTGGGTTATGTTGTGTGAAGCACAGGGCCACTCTTGGGACTTTTAGCCAAACAACTGCCAGGACAACACTCCCAGCCATCCTGTCAGCACATCCAGCCCACCCCACAGGGAAGCAGAGTCAAAGGAAGGAAGCATGGGCATGCTGGGAAGGGGGTGGAGGCAATAGCATGATGGGAGTCGTAGCCACTGATATTGGTCACCCCCACAACTGTCCCATCAACACCACCCTGAACCATGCTCACATGACAGGGAGTGGAGAAGGACTCACAAGATGGCTGACACTGGCTACTGCTGTGGGGAGCACAAGGCCCTGCTGCCAACTGTGCACCAACAAACAGCAGGACACCACTGACTGACATCCTGAGAGACAACTTCCACTCCCTGCAACGCAAGCACGTTCCATGGTGGGATAACTGACTGGCTGGGTGGGTGGGAAGGAGGGCCGGCTGTCAACCAAACACAACCAATGCAGACCATGTTCACACCCCAAAAAATACATAGAAATGCCCAAATAATGCAGGACAATGTGCCACACCAATATCAACCCCTGACTGCGACGACTTAGTACAATGCAATACACAGGCCCGCACCCAGAGGCACAGTCACAACTGTCATGTGTGTCAACCATTGAATGCCTGCAGAAACATAACATACATTGTTTGTGTCTCCCAAAAACAGGTGATGATGGGGACACAGCAGCAGACGCTGAGGAGTCCCAGTCCCAGGCTCAAGAGGATGCGGAGCTCACTGGCGTCGTACAGCCTCTGTCCTCCTCGGACGATGAAGACCAACCTGGCACATCTGGTGCAAGTCAACATGCAGCACCAGCAGGACCACCAGCTGCAGCACCAGCAGGACCACCAGCTGCACCCCCTGCACCCACCCCTCCAACGACTGTCACCACAAATACCATCCCTGCCGACATGGACAGAACAAGGAGCAACACGAGCACAGGGACCCTGGACCAACCTGGGGCCATGGACACCACCACCACCACCAACCCCCAAGGTGGACCAGGGTTATCTGTGCGTGCCACTGCACACACTGCACATGTCAGCAGGGGTGGTGGGAGGGGTGGGAGACAGAGGTCGCTGCTTGCAGACGTTGCTGGTGTGCATGATGACCCACAACTGGTACGCATAGCTGATGCGTACCAGTCCAGCACCGGAGACCTCAGCCAGGTAGTGGGGCTCCTCAGAGACATGAAACAGCAGCAGGCTGCCCATCATGCCCGCTTGGACTCCCACATGTCCCACGTGGAGTCACACATGTCCCGCGTGGACTCACACATGTCCCGCGTGGAGTCCAAGTGGGATGCACTGCATGAGATGGCTGCGGTGCACAGGGACATTTTACAATGCCTCCGCCAGATGAACAACAACCAGTCCACACCTCCCTGTGTGCCAACAACATCTGGTGCCGAACAAACTGCAACTGCCACAGGGAGGGAGGATGACTCTGGCGGAGAGTCCCCTGCACCGCAGCAGCCTGTACTTGAGGGCCCCCCCCCAAGAAGAGGGGTCGTCCGAGGAGGGGAAAGTGAGAGGCCGATGGCCAAGCGCAACTCCCAGGAAGCCTGAACCTGTTCTGGATGTTCGCCTTTGTGCACAGACTGTTCACCCTGTTGATGGCAACACTACTCCCACACATTACATGGGGAGTACAAGTTGGACTAATGTGTCAGACAACTGTGGCCCGATACTGGGGATCCTGTCTACCAGGACTTTCAATTCACCTAGGAACTTCGGATTGCAAGATTTATGTACATCACTACCCATCCTATGCACTATTAACACAAATGTATCACAATAAACACACTAATACACCATACTTGCCTCTGTCGTGATTCCAACGTGGGTGCTGTTATGGGGATGATGAACTGCAAAATTACACTGTGTATGCGAACTGCAACAGCAAGGACAACTCAGGCATGTGAGTAAAGGCAACGTGACACATATGAGGGAGACACACCACCAGGGCTACACAACACATACACACCTAGGCCATCTGACTCATTGCCTACACTGATGTTGCCAGGGAAGACGGTGCAATGCACAGACACCACACCCATTCCCAGTTGTAGTCAAGTAGCCCACAGGTGCAGTAAGCAAATGGCACTCAAATGTGTGACCACAGACAACGCACATCACAAAGTGAAGCCCAGGTTTATTACACAGTTGCAACATGTCGTAACCACTACAGATGCAAGGTAATCCCACCTGGCAGCGGGCACACAGTCAACAACTGTAGACGGAAGGAAGTCCATGGGTGTGGCGCACATCACCTGTAGGGACACAACAGCTACCAGCCTGGAAGTGCAATCACGTCGTCGGTGGACACAGTTGACCAAACGAATCTGAAAGTACCCTGTGAAGGACAGAAATGACACACAGTCAAAAGCAATGGAGTACAGGACAGAACAGCAAAACTCATGCACAATACATGTTACAAGATACCCACCCAGAACCAAGTTAGCATGTCAACACTGTTGGGGAGTACAGCCCACCTGTTAGCACACATCGCAACACACATCCAGTCAAGTAGCCCATGGACACACTCCAACAGCACCAGAGCACCACCCACACATCATGCCAACTCACATCATTGACATGACACCTCAGGATACTCACATTCAGCTAAAGAAGTTGGTGATGAGCTGTGTGCGGACATCACCATCATCATCATCATCATCATCGTCACTGGCATCGTGGTCCAGGCCAGGATCCTCCACAGGTGGCGGATGTTGGTCATTGTCATCCTGGATGAGAGGCAACTCCTTCCGCACTGCCAGGTTGTGGAGCATGCAGCAGACGATGATAATCTTGCACACTTTCGCAGGGGCATATGGGAGGGACCCTCCGGTCTTGTCCAGGCAGCGGAAGCGGCTCTTCAGGAGACCAAATGTCCGCTCAATCACTCTCCTGGTCCGACCATGTGCCTCATTGTAGCGCATCTGGGCTGGTGTCACAGGGTTCCTGAGGGGTGTCAGCAACCACGGCATGTTGGGGTATCCCGAGTCACCTACGGACAGACAAGTGCACATTAGCTGACTTGGAAAAGTGGGCGGAATACTACAGATCAGATCACACACAATGGCACAAAGTCAGCACACACCGACAAGCCAAGCACGCTGGTTCTGCATCTGTGCCATCATCCTGGGGATGCGACTACTCCTCATCACAAAGGCATTGTGTGCTGAACCAGGGAAACGGGCACACACGTGTGTGATGGTCATGTCTGCAAGACACACCACCAGTGCATTGACCGAGTGGTAGTGCTTGCGGTTCCTGTAGGCCTGCTCCTGGGCCTGTGGTGGTACCAAAGCCACATGTGTCCCATCAATGGAGCCAATGACATGCGGCATCCTCCCCAGGGCATAAAAGTCACTCTTCACGTCAGTGAGTCGTCGCAGTCTAGGGAAATAGATGTACCGGTTCAGGAATAGCAACATTGCCGCCAAAACATCGCAGAGCACACGGCTCAACATGGTCTGTGACATCCCACCAGCAGTCGCCACAGTATGTTGGAAGGTACCGGTGGCAAAGAAGTGTAGGGCTGCCATCACCTTCACCTTGGGGGTCAGCGCTGTAGGATACGGCCGGCCAGGCTGCAAATGTGGGGACAACTGCACTGCCAAATCCTCAATCAGCTGCCTGGTGAAGCGGTACCGTCGGATGCTGTCCCGTTCCACCATCGTTGCCAGGTCTGGGAATGGTCGATGGACAGCAGGAGCCCTGCAGTGCAGAGGAGAAGTAAGCAAGATTGTCAGTCACCCCACATATGCGGCATTGAACACACTCAAGATCCCAACATACATCATTATGAGGCACAACTACATGAAGTGTGCAGTTCCGGAAGGACATGTATGGTACATACATGGCCAACATCTGTCAACACGGTTCAACAGGTGGCATCAATTAGTCCCAGGTTGGCCCATTGGATATCATGAGGCCGTGTCACAGTTCCCATCTCCTGCTGCCGTGTCACAATAACCCCCACAGTGACATGTGAGGACAGATGTGCCCCAGGCACCACAGCTCAACGACAGGTACATTCCCAGGGACCCTGTATTGCCACATGGACACTGGCATTACATGGAGTATCATGTATACACCACAGCAAAACAACCATGACCCCCACAGGTAGTGGCCCCACTTGCCACGGCAGGACAGACATGGACGTCTGTGACACACACACGCACAACATCAAAGTCCATGCATGCACAACCTGGATGTGGAGACTGTCTCCCATTGTGCACATGAAATCAGAGACATTGTAAACACTACATGCACAAAGACTGTGGAGGACCATCACTATTGTGCCACTGGGACACCCTGGCTCAAACATACCGTCCCACATGGGACTCACGGGGTATGTGACATGACATACACATACACCACCGTGAAATGTGACCATGGCACATGCACAGATATGAACAGTTGCACATCACAGTGGTCATGTACACGTAACACCCAGGATCCTGTCCCCATGAACACGTGCACAGCCTGGGGGTGGCTGCCCACAGGTGACACCCACAGGACAACATGTACACCAACATACACACAATAGGAAATGCAGCCTTACATGCCTTATGATAAAGTTTGGACAGGCTGTCGTGATGTAGGTGTGCCCCTCACTCCCTGGGAGCTATCTGTGGCTGGCATATGTCCATCTGAGACAGGCATGCTGACATATGCCAGTCACATGTACAGTGATGCGTTGTACTGCAATGGACCGATCGGTGCCCCGGTCGGCCCATTGCATTCAATGTGTCGTGGTGCAGCGTTGTACCCCTATGCGCGTTGTACTGCAATGGACCGATCGGTGCCTCCGGCCGGCCCATTGCATTCAATGTGTGCAGTGCAGCGTTGTACCCCTGTGCGCGTTGTACTGCAATGGACCGATCGGTGCCCCGGCCGGCCCATTGCATTCAATGTGTGCGAGTGCAGCGTTGTACCCCTGTGCGCGTTGAACTGCAATGGACCGATCGGTGCCTCCGGCCGGCCCATTGCATTCAATGTGTGCGGTACGCGTTGTACCCCTGTACGCGTTGTACTGCAATGGACCGATCGGTGCCTCCGGCCGGCCCATTGCATTCAATGTGTGCGAGTACGTGTTGTACCCCTGTACGCGTTGTACTGCAATGGACCGATCGGTGCCCCGGCCGCCCATTGCATTCAATGTGTGCGAGTGCGCGTTGTACCCCTGTACGCGTTGAACTGCAATGGACCGATCGGTGCCTCCGGCCGGCCCATTGCATTCAATGTGTGCGGGTTCGCGTTGTATCCCTGTACGCGTTGTACTGCAATGGACCGATCGGTGCCTCCGGCCGGCCCATTGCATTCAATGTGTGCGGGTACGCGTTGTACCCCTGTACGCATTGTACCGCAATGGACCGATCGGTGCGCACCCATTGACAATGGGCTTGCCTGGCAACGGACGCGTTTTCGAATTTCGAATGAGTCGGTTGCTGGAAAATCAGTTGGTCACCCACAACAATGTTGCAAAATCATGTATGTCATGAAGTTGAAGATTTGAAGGATGCTGTGGGCGTGTTTTGGTGCTGCTATTCCATGGATTGGCCAGATTCAGAAGATGCAAACGACTTGGACCTATCACTTTGGACACAAGGGACAGTATCTGCCTCTCCAGCACATATATATTGCTGGCTGTTCCCCTGAGAGCTCACTTGCCTGCACTACATGCTCCAGGACGACATCTGCCACTGAACTGCTGCTGTCTCTGCCCCTCTGGACCCTGCAATGGCACGTACTGTGGAGAGAGCCCCAGCCTTCAGCCTTGAAGAGAACCAGGCCCTGCTGGACAGCCTACTTCCACAGTACAGCAAGCTGTATGGGACACCAGGGGAGCAGGTGAGTGTTCTGTGCACTGCCTTTCTGAATGTGCATTTTGTCTGACTAGCAAGCTGGAAGTCTGCACGCCACTGGCTAGCAGGCTCACTGAGTAGTTGTCACCCCCCATAGTGTGTAGTGACATGCACTGGACAGGTATGGTGCAGTGACAGTGCATTTGGACAAGGTTTTACTTCCCATGCAATGATACCATGTAGTGACGTCTGGCAAACTGTCCATGGGCAGCTTTGCACTGCCTGTGTACATCATGTGCCCCTGTGATTGAGACATGTATATACAACTGTGTCATGCACGGATATGTTGCATGTGTAGTAATGGCCTTTTCACTTTGTCATCCTGACAGGTTAATACCCATCGGAAGCAGGAGATCTGGAAGGACATCGTCCGGGCCGTCCGGTCCGTGGGGGTCTACAAGCGCCGGATCCGCAACTGCCAGAAGAGGTGGCAGGACCTTCGGGGCTGGAACCGGAGGATTGCACGGGTCCAGCTGAAGCTGTCGCCTCCTCGCAGGAGGGGCGGAACATGGACCCTGACCCCCACATGCTCCAGATCCTGGCGGTGGTGTTTCCAGACCTGGATGGGCAGCTGAAGGCCAGACAGCAGCAAGGAGGGGGTGAGTCAAAGACTGCACTGTGAACTCTGTATTACATGCTTTGTGCCCTCCTCTGGCCTGGTTCAACTGCCACAGTGCAGCAGTCATGTTGTCCAGGAGCCATGTCCCTCTATTGTGCACTGCCCACTGCTCATCTGATACCCAGGTGTGGCCCTTACATTCAGGGAATTGTGTCACTTGGGACTGTGTCCTTGCAGTTTGCTTCACTAAAGGTGGGGACAGCATCTGTTTCCCTAACTCTGTTGTGGGCATCATGGGTGGGTCCATTGTTCACACAACGCCTGTGTTCGGACATGTAATCTGCGTGTTGCTTTGATATGCGGTCCACTTGCTGAGCTGAGCCACCACATGTGCCTGGGGTATGTGGCACACGCCCATGCAGCAGGTGGGAACAATGTTTGGGCCCCAGGAGTGTGCAGATTACGTGTGTCACACATACATAGCCAGCTATCCACTGTCCAGGGCACATCCCTCATTCATGTGGAGCAGGACAGTCATGCCTACTCCAGGCCATGCAATGCACTCTGTACTCCCACTCCCGTGTATCAGCTGACACATTGTGCACAGTGATTTGACCCCTCAGGTGTCTGCCTCTGTGTCAGTGTGCTGTGGATTAGTTGCCAGGACTGCTGGGGTGTTTCTTGGTAGGGGCTCAGCATGCCACTGGAGATGTGACCATAGGAGACGATACTTGTGTGTCACATAGGTGTTTGATCAGCTGCCCGTGCAGACTGGGGTATGCCAATGTGAAGTTCAGGCAGCTGTTCCCCATTCACAGCAAATTGTGAGGGGCTCAGGTTCAGAGGGTAGTGTCACAGGTCTCCCATATGTCCAATAGGTATGACCTGGACAGATGAGGGTTAAGATGATGTGTTGTGTGGGGGATGTACATGTGCACTTGTGCAGCTCCAGGACTTGCATTCCCCATGACCTACTATTGTGACACAGTGCATAGTGTTGTTGTCTGGCTGCCAAGTCATACATCACTGAGACAGTGATGTATGTCTTAGCAGTCATGCCTCTGCCATGGCATGTGTCAACTTATTGGTGGTCCTGCAGGGGAGTGACATGTGCTACATGCACACCATTGTGGCGATGGCTATCAGGACATGGGTGCATCATGGTGTCTGTCGCTGGTATGCATCACATGCATTTCCTATTTGACTCTGGGCATCCCTTTCATCCGGAAACCTGTACTGACTCAGTGGCAAGAACTGTGATGTGTGCATGTCCACATGCCACACCGTGTCCTCTGCACTGTCCAACTACTGTGTACTTGGTGCATGTGTCCACACTGGGGTGTTGCAATCCAACAGACACCAGACAGATGGGTGCAAGGCCATGTGGGATGTGAGTGCCATGCTTGGCATCAGACTGACAATTGGCTTCTCCTGTTCAGTTAGGGCACTTTTAGCAATGTACAACTAATGATGCCAGGGCTTGCTCTGTAATGTGCTGTGCTCACAGTGGTGTGTGCGTTTGGTGCAGGTGACTTATGTCTGTCTGTTTCCCCATTGTTTGCAGATACATCCACGGCCACGGAAGGGGACAGCTCCACGGACCAGGAGGAGCCAGAGAGCCAGACTGGGTCAGCAGCCGAGGAGTGGTCGGAGGGACCCAGTGGCACGGAGGGCGAGGGGAGCCACACCGAGGAGTCCTCAGCATCATCCACCTCAGCTGAGGACCAGAGCAACTCGGAGGATGACTCCCTTGTGGAGGCGGGTGTCAGCAGCCACCACACCCCAGCTAGTGTTGCTGTCCCCGCCACCACCAGCACCACCACCGCCCTCCCATCGGCTCCCATTCCCCAGGTCCGTGGAGGCTCCCATGTTCGGGAGCGTGTCTCCTTTGGGCCAGGCACCGCACCCCTGCCCCTGTGTCCCCTGCTGCTCTGAGTGAGGAGTCTGTGTACCTCCTTCGCCAGCTCCATGTAGGGCAGACAGCCATGCTGAGTGTCCTCCATGCGCACACCGCACTGTTGACTCAGCTGGTGTCGTTCATGGAGGGCATCTCATCGGGCATGTCTGACCTACAGAGGGGCAATAGGTCCATGGACTCCTCCCTGACGGCAGCAGTGTCCCTCCTCAGACAGTCCCTCACCCCTCCTGCCTCTGCTCCATCCACACTCCCCAGCACCTTACCCGTCCCAAGCACACACACACCGGCACAGGCACACACCAGCACACACACGTCCAGCACACAGACACACACGCCACAAACAAAACGCACACGCACGCACAGTCAGGGGACTGAAACCAGACTCACAGGGGATGGGGCCCTGGTACACACACACGCATCCACGGGCACTGCGCAGTCCTCAGTTGCCTCTCCCTCCAAAGCACCCTCCCTTGCCCCACCTGCAACCCCAAAGACCCAGCGCCTCTTCCTCAGTGACCTCGGCCTCTTCCCCTCCGATCCAGCTGCTCCAGCATCCAGGGTGAAGAGGAAGCCCCCCCACACGGAGCAGAGTGCCCCTCGCCCCCGGACACCCTCCCCCAGGTGCAGACAGACTGAGGCCCCCACCCGCAAGTACCCCCGGAGTGGTAAGAGCAAGACCCCGCCGCCGCCCTGCAGCTCAAGCACCAGGTCTCCTTCCTCCATCCCTCAGGCCCCCACTCCACAGTTGCCCCCACCACACCCTGCCCCAGGTTCCCCCACCCACAGATATACCATCCCCAAGAGGCTCCGGCCTTCTCCCCTGCCACTTGCTCTCCCGGCACCACACCCCCGCTGCGCTTGTCTGTGCCACTGACGTGGTGAGGGTGTCCTCCCCCTCTGTCCAGCCCACCTTGCCTGTTCCCCATTCTCCTCCCCTGGTGGTAGGCACTGCAGTGGAGTCCACTACCACCCTGTCTGACTTGGGCACTGCAGTGGCGGACCTGTCCACTCCATCTGCAGGGTCCACTGCAGTCGTGCCGGCACCCACAACATCTGAGCCATGCCCCCAGTTGTGCCGGCACACACCATGTCAGACACCTCCACTGCAGTTGTCAGTGGCTCTCCAGCACCCACCACCCCTTCCCTGCTTCCTCCTGGTGAGCCCTGATCCTGTCCCTGCGGTGCCTGGCCTACCCCCGGTTGCCCCTCCTAGTGGATTGTCCCTGGTTTTGTGCAGGCATGTGTAGGGTGGCATCTGCCACTGTCACCCACTTGTGACTTTGTTGATGGACTGGCCATTGGCCTTTGTTTATGTTCTACCGGACTTCTACTTTTAATGCCACATATGCTGAATAAAGCAACTTTCTGTTCTCTAGTGCTTTTGCTTCTGATGTACATGATGTTGATGATGCTAACCATGCCCTTGCTGCAGTGATGGTGATATTTGGTCTCATGATAATGAAGTGTTACTGTGCAGGAACCCATGTGGTCCAGGGGAATGTGTCCTATCCTGTGGTGTATCCATGTCATCCATAGCAGCATCTGAGGGTGTCATGTGTTCAGTATTTGGCAATGGGATTTCCTACTTAGATTGGCAATTTCACATCTGTGGCTTCCACCCCTGCACATCTGTTGTGCCTGCCATTGTTCAATTCGTCTACTTCCCTGACCGTGTGGCCATCTCCAGTGGACATGCAGGTTTGGGCATCAATGGGGAAGGACTCATCTGTGTTGTCAGTGCAACATTGCTATACAAGTGTGTTGGATCTGTGCTGATGATTCCGTTGGCACTTCCATGACCAGGCTGATGTTACGGGAGCCCTCATTTGGTGCTAATTGTTGATTGTGTGACCAAGTGCTCAGCTGACATGATGGGGCCCTACTGAGGCAACATATGGCACAGCTTTCCTCACACAGGAGTGGAGTCCCCTCATGGCAGTGTGTACTCCTGTGACATTGTCTGCGCCCAAGGTGTGTGTTGTATGTGCATGTCTGTGTGTTCACTTCCGTTTAGCTGTGCATGCTGTGATCCATAGTATTGTATCTGTTTGTGATGCTAGCTGAGTTGAGCTATGTTCCCCCAAAGTCTTCTCCCTGGGTTCTCTGTGATGTGGGTGCATGGCACATTACTGGTCATCAGGGTGTCACCCATAGGTGTGTTTGCTGTCAGGGCTGAGTTTGTGTGCAGACGCAGATGGGTCACAGTCAGGTTTCCCCTTGGCACTTGTTGTTTGCCCCTGTCATGTGATTTCCAGTTTGTGTTATCTTTCAGGGATTGTGACACGTTGTGTGTGTGACTGCTGGCACTCCTCAGGGTCCGGGCTGCAATGTTGGTTGTTGTCTATGTGTGTTCTTTGTGGGTGACCTTGGCTTCTTCATTGGTGTGTGACTGTGGCTGGGATCCCATTGGTTGGTGTGGTATTGCCGTCATGTCCATGTACAGCGTAGTGTGCAGTGTGTCAGACATTCTGGAGTCTTGTTGAGTGTCCATGTGTGATGTGTTTCTGCACCTTGGTTCCCACCCACCACCCTGGAATAGTCATGGGTGCATGTGCAATGTCACCAGTGCATGTGTGCTTCACTGCTGCACATTGTTGGAGGTCGAGGGGTGTGGTGTTGAGTGTGTGCAGATGAGAGTTGTTGAAAGGCTAGGCCCCTGCCTCCATGTTGGCCTTGGCTTACTGGCCATGCTGTTTGATTTGTGCTTGTGTAGGTGTGATGGTAGTTAGTTGCTCAGTACACATGACTGTGGTTCACAGTGTGAACCACATTTAGCTTTGTCATCACAGTGGGATTGTAATGCAGCCCAGGGTCACCACATTGTGGGGGCCCTGGGGGTGGTGCTGTGGTGTGTCTGTGTCTTGCTGTGTCAGTTGCTGTCCCTACGTGCCTGTGTGACATGTGTGATTTGTGCTCCCTCTCATCTAACAATGCCTGCTTGCCCACATAGGGGATTTGGATCCATGAGTTACCTTTGCGTGGCACTGTATGCACATCTGTATGATTGGTATTCAGGTCTCCTCATGTGTTGTGTGGTTGCCTGGGGACACTGGCACCCCCCTCACCTGTTGTGTATGATGTGCAGTGTGGGTCTGCCTGTTTGTGTTTGTGCATCTGCACCACTGCATTGGCATATCTTGGGTGTGCCATTGGCTGTATGTAGTTTGGTGGGTTTCCCCTGCTGTCCCTGGGACTCCTAGGTCATCGGTCAGCACAATGATCATGGTTGGTGTGTCCCATTGCTGCCATGGTATGGTATCTGTTCACCTCACATCTGCAGTCTCCACAGGGTATCTGCATGTGTGTGCCCATTGGTGCAAATATGTGGGTCTACATTCTGATGGTCACTTCTGTCATTGTGTCATTGATGATTGTTGACGGTGTCTGCCCCCATGGGTGTTGTTTGTCTGCACATGGCCAAAGGTATGTCTTATTTGCACTGCAGGATTTGGCTCCCCCAATTTATGTTGCAATGGGACACATACACTACTTTGCCACTGATGTGTTTGTTGTTCTGTGACCAGGAATCATCCATGCAGTTTGGCAGTTGCACCTCTTTCTTTGTCAACACTTACCTTTTGGTCACTGTGATGATGGGGGTTTGGACCCCATTGCCACAATGTTCGAAATGTGCTTCAGCTATGGACCCCACACTTACATTTTGGTCACTGTGATGATGGGGGTTTGGATCCCATTGCCACAATGTTCAAAATGTGCTTCAGCTATGGACCCCACACTTACCTTTTGGTCACTGTGATGATGGGGGTTTGGACCCCATTGCCACAATGTTCAAAGTGTGCTTCAGCTATGGACCCCACACTTACATTTTGGTCACTGTGATGATGGGGGTTTGGACCCCATTGCCACAATGTTTGAAATGTGCTTCAGCTATGGACCCCACATTTACATTTTGGTCACTGTGATGATGGGGGTTTGGAACCCATTGCCACAATGTTCGAAATGTGCTTCAGCTATGGACCCCACACTTACATTTTGGTCACTGTGATGATGGGGGTTTGGAACCCATTGCCACAATGCTCAAAGTGTGCTTCAGCTATGGACCCCACACTTACCTTTTGGTCACTGTGATGATGGGGGTTTGGACCCCATTGCCACAATGTTCAAAGTGTGCTTCAGCTATGGACCCCACACTTACATTTTGGTCACTGTGATGATGGGGTTTGGACCCCATTGCCACAATGTTCGAAATGTGCTTCAGCTATGGACCCCACACTTACATTTTGGTCACTGTGATGATGGGGGTTTGGACCCCATTGCCACAATGTTCAAAATGTGCTTCAGCTATGGACCCCACACTTACCTTTTGGTCACTGTGATGATGGGGGTTTGGACCCCATTGCCACATTGTTCAAAGTGTGCTTCAACTATGGACCCCACACTTACATTTTGGTCACTGTGATGATGGGGGTTTGGAACCCATTGCCACAATGCTCAAAGTGTGCTTCAGCTATGGACCCCACACTTACCTTTTGGTCACTGTGATGATGGGGGTTTGGACCCCATTGCCACAATGGTCATGGCCTGCTTGCATTGTGGGTGCCACACACATATATGTGTGGCACATGTGCTAGGGGGTCACATTGTATGTTCAAAGTCATGTTCGGTGTTGTAGGCATTTGACACAGTCTACACACGCTTGTCATGGTGTTGGGGGATGTCTTCTTCTTGCATTCCCTAGGTTGTGGTGTGCTGGTTGTGTCATGCATTGTCCATCCTATGAGTGCGGGTGGTAGTAGTGGTAGGCATCCAGCCCCCCTGGCTAAGGGTGGTAGTAGTGGTAGGCATCCTGCCCCCCTGGCTAAGGGTGGTAGTAGTGGTAGGCATCCTGCCCCCTGGGTAAGGGTGGTAGTAGTGGTAGGCATCCAGCCCACCCTGGGTAAGGGTGGTAGTAGTGGTAGGCATCCTGCCCCCCTGGCTAAGGGTGGTGGTAGGCATCCAGCCCCCCTGGGTGGGGGGTAGTAGTGGTAGGCATCCAGCCCCCTGGCTAAGGGTAGTAGTAGTGGTAGGCATCCAGCCCCCTGGCTAAGGGTGGTAGTAGTGGTAGGCATCCTGCCCCCTGGGTAAGGGTGGTAGTAGTGGTAGGCATCCTGCCCACCCTGGGTAAGGGTGGTAGTAGTGGTAGGCATCCTGCCCCCCTGGCTAAGGGTGGTGGTAGGCATCCAGCCCCCCTGGGTGGGGGGTAGTAGTGGTAGGCATCCAGCCCCCCTGGCTAAGGGTGGTAGTAGTGGTAGGCATCCTGCCCCCTGGCTAAGGGTGGTGGTAGGCATCCAGCCCCCTGGGTGAGGGTGGTAGTAGTGGTAGGCATCCAGCCCCCTGGCTAAGGGTGGTAGTAGTGGTAGGCATCCTGCCCCCTGGGTAAGGGTGGTAGTAGTGGTACGCATCCAGCCCCCTGGCTAAGGGTGGTAGTAGTGGTAGGCATCCTGCCCCCCTGGCTAAGGGTGGTAGTAGTGGTAGGCATCCTGCCCCCCTGGCTAAGGGTGGTAGTAGTGGTAGGCATCCTGCCCCCCTGGGTAAGGGTGGTAGTAGTGGTAGGCATCCTGCCCACCCTGGGTAAGGGTGGTAGTAGTGGTAGGCATCCAGCCCCCCCCTGCCCCCCCTGGCTAAGGGTGGTAGTAGTGGTAGGCATCCTGCCCCCCTGGCTAAGGGTGGTAGTAGTGGTAGGCATCCTGCCCCCCTGGGTAAGGGTGGTAGTAGTGGTAGGCATCCTGCCCACCCTGGCTAAGGGTGGTGGTAGGCATCCAGCCCCCTGGGTGAGGGTGGTAGTAGTGGTAGGCATCCAGCCCCCTGGCTAAGGGTGGTAGTAGTGGTAGGCATCCTGCCCCCCCTGGCTAAGGGTGGTAGTAGTGGTAGGCATCTGGCACCCCCTGGGTAGAGGTGGTAGTAGTGGTAGGCATCTGGCACCCCCTTGGTAGAGGTGGTAGTAGTGGTAGGCATCCAGCCCCCCCTGGGTGAGGGTGGTAGTAGTGGTAGGCATCCAGCCCCCCCTGGCTAAGGGTGGTAGTAGTGGTAGGCATCCTGCCCCCCCTGGGTAAGGGTGGTAGTAGTGGTAGGCATCCTGCCCACCCTGGGTAAGGATGGTAGTAGTGGTAGGCATCCTGCCCACCCTGGGTAAGGGTGGTAGTAGTGGTAGGCATCCTGCCCCCCCTGGCTAAGGGTGGTGGTAGGCATCCAGCCCCCCGGGGTGAGGGTGGTAGTAGTGGTAGGCATCCAGCCCCCCCTGGCTAGGGGTGGTGGTGCGCATTCAGGCCCCTGTGTGCATATGTGGCATTGGTGATGGGCATCCCGCCCCTATGGTGCTGCTGTTGCTGGTGTAAGTATATTCTGCATCCCTCTGTGTGTGTGTGATGTGTCGTGTACGTGTTGTATGTGTTTTGTGGTTGGTGTCTGGCTTACCTTCTGCGCCGTACGCATCCGTGCCTGTTCCGGTAGTAAATGTAGAATATTGGTATGATCGGGACGAAGGGATTCATGGTTGGTTCGTGTCGTTCGTCCTTCTCGTTGCTTCGCTTCGTCCTCGTCGCTTCGCCTCGTCCTCGTCGCTTCGCGTCGTCGTCGTCGCTGGCGTGTTCGTCTCGGAGCCGTGGATCGTGTTGTGGCGCGAATCGGAGCTTATGTGCGCCTCTCCCGGATGCTTTGACGTGCCGTGCGTAGCGACGGGTTCGGCGCGTACGAAAGCGCATCGTACTCGTTCGGCCGGACGGAGCTGCATTTTCCCTTCCGTGCGACTCGATTCAGCGTTTCCGGATTCGCCTCGGTCGGGGAACAGGACCTGGTTTGGGTGAGTACGGCTCAGCCGGATTCTTTGCTGTTGTGCGCATCGTACTTACTCGTTCGGTGTGCTGTACGGATCGGTCGGGAAACAGGCTTTCGCATGGCTTTTTTCCCGACCGAATGGTGTTGGGTGCGCCTCCGACCGAGATCGGAATCGGCCCCGTAGTGTTTTAGCTAGTCTATTTTATAGAACAGGAAGGTTAGAATATTATTATACTGACATGGATAAGATTTTTGCAAAGATTCCTATAGTATCTGAACTAAATAAGGTGAAAGAGGCAAGGTCGTTTGGAGAGTTTTTCTTAGAAAATAAAGTTCTAACATCAGATGACATAGTTAAACACAACCTTACCTGTGAGTTAAGGAAGGAGGAAACGGT
Source organism: Calotriton arnoldi (assembly GCA_963921515.1). Taxonomy (NCBI): domain Eukaryota; kingdom Metazoa; phylum Chordata; class Amphibia; order Caudata; family Salamandridae; genus Calotriton; species Calotriton arnoldi. The sequence goes on along the minus strand of CAWUFW010025979.1, from coordinate 20,075 downwards.
GTTTTTAGAAATGGTTGAAAACAGAAGAGTAAAATTCCAAAGAAAAGTGATAGAAGAAGAGACAAAAACACCTCTTTGGGCGTTTGAAGAAGAAAATAATGACAAGAAAAAGACAAATGCAGCTAAGACTTTGGATTGTCCCCAACAGGAAGGTTGTTCATTAGTAGAAATAGAACAAGGTATGATATATATTTCGTGGGTTCCAGTGATTGTCAAGATAATTATAAAATTTTAGGAGGTTGGGGATTCAAAGGGGGAAAAGATCCAATATGTCCAGGGATCTATTATATTTGCGGAAACAGAGCTTATTATAGGTTGCCGGACCATTGGTATGCGTCATGCTACTTAGGCCTGGTCTTTCCAAAGATTTTTCATGTAGATAGAGAAGAAAAAGGAACACACGAAATGGGTAAGACATTTACACGTAGAAAAGGGAACGTTTTCAGAAATAGTGGGTGATATTTTTGGAGCATTGATACCAGCAGTGGGAATATCTTTGAATGCATTTAAAATTCGGAAGTTATCCACAGTAGTAGATCGTTTATCTACAGATACTGCTGGAGGGTTCTTAATGGTAAATACCGAGATGGTTGCCATGAGAGCTAAGGTGATGCAAAATCGACATGCCCTTGACATTCTTTTGGCAAAGGAGGGCGGAGTCTGTGGAATGCTGAAAGTTCAACATTGTTGCACTTACATTCCAGATAAAAGCGAGAATATACAAAGTATATAAAGAATATTACAAATTTGCACAAAGAACTTGTTCCACTGGAGGTTGAAAATGCCTGGGAGAAACTGGGTAAGAGTTTTTCCTCAGTATCAAAATGGTTTACTAGAATAAGTAGTTTTATTATAGGGAAAGTTATGATAACAGCAACAGTAATAATCCTAGTAGTATTATTTGTGAAATTCATTATTATATGTGTCAAAAGGAGAAAAAGACAAAACAAAACAAAAAGAGAAAATAAGATAAATAAAGAAAGAGAAAGAGAGATAGGTGAAATAGAACTGGAAGAACTGAAAGAGAGCATGTATAAGAAAACAAAAAGACAAGATGAAAGGGATACAGTTGTGTAAAACTAACAAAAAGCAAATGGACAAGAAATATGCTGTCTGACAAGTTTGTGTAACATGGGTTTTTGTGGTGATATTAAAAATCACCAAAGGGGGGAGTTGATGGAGCAAGGTAAACGAGAACATTTTGAACCCCCTAATATTTACGTTAATAATTAATACAATTGTTCATTTCAATGAATAACCAACACCGTATGTTTTCTTTATAAGTGTTCTTGGTAACATGCAGTATCTGTGCAAACTAATCTACTTACAATTGTTAATGTGAATAACGATAACATAGTGCAAAAATTAGAACTAACAGTGGAACCTTCCAATTACCAGCACCTAACCTAAATTTACTACCTTAATCCTATCCCTTCAATACAAATTGGGATCCATGTGCACACAGAATTGCACCCACCGTCACAATGCCTGTTCCCAAAGGAATCTAACAATTCAAAACAACAGCACAGGTGCACCATGCAGTAAAATACAATCAATAAACAAAGTCTGTATCCAGACACAAAAGTTCTTCAGTTTTTTCTTTCTTTTATTCCATTTTCATTTGACGCTGATAAAAACACAGAGTCCAGCTCAAGTGACTGAATAAACAGTACAGCCGACGCGTTTCGTCCTAATAGAGGACTTCTTCAGGGCACAAGATGATGGTAGGATCCGACATTGCCATAGTGTTACAGGTCATAGAATTCCCTGATGGCAAAATGTTTCCCGTCCAATTTATTTCTTCAAAATATCTACACGAAGGTCCAGGTGGTAAAGGGATGACACCACATAGTGAGGGTGGAAGTATACAGGAAAGCACCGCTAGACCAGAGTGAAGCTGTAACAGTCAACGAAAGCACTGGAACATGTAGCAGCAAAAAGCCGGGCTACATGTTCTTGTGCCCTGAAGAAGTCCTCTATTAGGACGAAACGCATTGGCTGTACTGTTTATTGAGTCACTTGAGCTGGACTCTGTGTTTTTATCAGCGTCAAATGAAAATGGAATAAAAGAAAGAAAAAACTGAAGAACGATAACATAGTGATTTGCATACTAATTAGAATAATTTTGCATGATTTGTGCTATGTAATAAATTGTATGGTGGCAAAAGAAAGCGGTTGGTAAGAAATAGCTTTATATGTCGCTTTTGCTAGGTAACACCTAACTGGTGTACGTAGAATGACGGGAGGGAAACGAAAAGGCTTATTTTCTTTATTCTTAACTATTTTCTGTTTGTTTCTATGATAGTTCGCTCAGGCCTGCTAGGCCGTGCTGTAAAAATGGCTGCTGAGGCAAACAAGCTTAAATGCGCACGCGCAAGATGACTTCCAAGCGGAAGAAAAAGCTGTGAACGAATGCATCACGTGGTTATTTCCAAAGCCTAGGATGGAAGAGGGATCAAGGTTGTGATGACCTTTTTGCCCAAACGTGTGCCAAGGAGGACTCGGCGAGAGAGTGTGAGAACCAGAACTGTATCCGTGAATTGACAATGAACTGTTTAAAATAAAGTATCGGAAAGAAGATACAAATAAAGACTGTCAATTGGATTAGTAATGTACTGAACCCGTGAGAAAGGACAAAATTATTAACATTCTTCGGAACTGGTTTGAGCAAGGAGGGTAATAATGAGATGTATGCCAACCCTCCAATGGACCAATTAGAGTGAATCTCGCCCCCAAAAACGTAACATTTCTGTTTAGTAAGCTAGTATTAGGGTATAAAAGGACCTACTCTTAAGTAGGAGGAGCGCTGCTTTTACATTATTTTTATTGAGCACTGGACGCTGACGCTGGAGAAGCTGCTGCTATTTTTTCTAAAGGCCTTTATATTTTAATACGATTAATCTTTTACTCTTAATTTTGATTGAGAAAGAACGAGATTGTGGCGGAAAACCTATATAGGTGGTCCGTCGAGGAGGCCTGTTTAGCAGAACAGACAGTCAGTTTTTGGGGAATTCTATGCTGGGATCTGAATTTAACTGCTGTGACTAACTTTATTTTTCCATCTAAAGGGTATGCATTGCAATTTCCATTTATTCTTATAATGATAATAAATGTATTGATCTGATTAATAAAACTGAATTTATTCATGCTTATAAAATTTAGATAAACTATATTATAATTAAATTTATGAGTCTGTGGTTCTTTAGCTCAATGATAAATGTAAATGTTTAATAAGAGTTTATAGTGATTGAGCTGGTCTTAATCACCATCAACTGATTCCTACTAGTTGGTCCATCGACCAATGAGCGGAATACCTGAGTAATTTGAGAATTAACATGTTGATTTAAAAAGGTATCCCGTCTCTTTCCATCAAATCATTAACTTTCTCCTAAGTAAAGGCAGATGAATTCCAGGGAATATACGAGAGAGTGAATGTTTATGCGGTGTTATGGGCCCCACCGTCATATTGGTATAGTTGTGAAGAGGAATGTTTTCCAACCTGGATGTCAATGCTTAGAGGAGAAGAAATTTTATTGATTGCGCTGGATCAGTGGTGCATATATTTTCTGGGAGTTAATTGCCTATTTTGTTAGAATGGATAGAGCAGGATTTGCAATTGTGGGTACTAAATTCCTAGGCAATCGAGTAGAGATAAACAACACAATATAGTTCCTTTTTTTCAAAATAAGCGATTAATAAATCAAAACAAATTATGAAACACAGTGTACCAGCTCACAACTAATTAAAATCTTTTTATCTTTATTGTAAAAGATAGCTAATCTTTTTTTTAAAACATGAGGTCTTTTACATACATACACAAAATTAAGAAGACCAAACATCAAATGTTAAAATCTAATATCACTAGTCATATCCTTAATTTGCAAACCAATGCAACATCTAAGTGTAATATAGTGACAAAAAAATATACAATTATAACAAAAATCAACAATTCATAAAGTACAATAAGAAAATAAAAAGGCTTGTGGCACAGAATCGTCTTTGACGCGCGTTTCGGCGCACTCGCGCCTTCGTCAGGAAAGCCACACGATTTCCTGGAAACAATTGAGAGGTACACTGGGTTTATATATATTTATATTTTCATATATTTTCATAAAATACAATGTGAAACACCATCAGGGTCTCGACCAGCACCGACGACACTCTCAGCACCGCCGAACACATGCACTTCCAGATCCACCCTTAGAGGCACCCTTGTCTACAGACCCCCTGGGCCCCGACCCCAGTTCAGCGACTCCATCGCCGACTTCATCAGCACGCACGCCCTGACCTCTACCGACTACATCCTCCTCGGAGACCTGAACTTTCACCTGGAGAACAACAACGACAGCAACTCCACCACCCTGATCGACAGCCTCGCCAACCTCGGCCTGAGCCAGCTCGTCACAACACCGACCCACTCCGCCGGCCACACGCTTGACCCCATCTTCTCCTCAAGCTCCCACGTCTCCTTCAGCCACACCACGGAACTCCTCTGGACCGACCACCGCTGCATCCATTTCACCTTCCAGAAACCCACCACACACCACCGCACCCAACAGATCCCACGCCGCTGCTGGAGCAAAGTCACCGAAGACCAACTCCGGGCAACCCTCGCTCTCAGCCCTCCCTCCGACCCATCCAACACCGACGACGCTGCCTGCAACCTCAGACGATGGATGGACGACTGTGCCAACACCCTCGCCCCGCTGAAAAAGCTCACCTACAGCGACACCACCAAAAGAGCCAGCTGGTTCACCTCGGAACTCCTAGCTTCCAAGCGTACCTGCCGGAAACTAGAGAAGAAATGGCACAGTGATAAGACACCGGACAGCCACACAGCCCACAAAGACGCCATCCGTAACCACCACCACCTCATCAGGTCCGCCAAGAGAATCTCCTTCAAAGACCGCCTCGACAACAACGCACACAACAGCAAGGAGCTTTTCAACATCGTGAAGGAACTCTCCAATCCCAGCTCCAACACCAACGACATCCCGCCATCGCAACCCCTGTGCGATTCCCTCGCCACCTTCTTTCACCGCAAGATCGCCGACATCCACGACAGCTTCAACACCCAGACAGCCCCAACTAAGATCGATGCACCAGACCCGCCACACACCATCGACCACGACCCCCTGCCAGCCTGGGCCAGCGTGAACATCGAGGACACCATCAAGACCATGAGCACAATACACTCCGGCTCCCCGTCAGACCCTTTCCCGCACCACATCTTCAACAAAGCCAGCAGCTCCATCGCACCCCACCTGTGCAACATCATCAATCTCTCCTTCGAGACCGCGACCTTCCCAGAGAGCTGGAAACACGCAGAGATCAACGCCCTACTCAAAAACCCAAGGCGGACCCGAGAGACCTCAAGAACTTCCGGCCCATCTCTCTGCTTCCGTTCCCAGCCAAGGTCATCGAGAAGATCGCCAACAAACAGCTAACCCGATACCTCGAAGAAAACAGCATCCTGGACCCATCCCAATCAGGGTTCCGCAGCAACCACAGCACTGAGACTGCCCTCATCGCCGCCACCGACGACATCAGGATCCTGCTGGACAATGGTGAGACCGCAGCCCTCATCCTGCTGGACCTCTCCGCCGCCTTCGACACTGTCTGCCACCGCACTCTACGCGCACGCCTCCACGACGCAGGGATCCGAGACAAGGCCCTGGAATGGACCACCTCCTTCCTCGACGGCAGAACCCAGAGAGTCCGCCTCCCACCTTTCCGATCCGAAACCTCTGAGATCATCTGCGGCGTACCCCAGGGATCGTCCCTCAGCCCAACACTGTTCAACATCTACATGGCCCCGCTCGCACGCATCGCCAGACAACACGACCTCAACATTATCTCCTACGCCGACGACACTCAACTGATCCTCTCCCTCACCAAGGACCCCCTCGCCGCCAAAGCCAATCTGCATGAAGGAATGAAGGCCGTCGCCGATTGGATGAAGATCAGCCGACTAAAGCTGAACACGGACAAAACGGAGGTCCTCATCCTCGGCTCCAACCCCTCAGCCTGGGATGACTCCTGGTGGCCAACGACGCTGGGAGCAGCCCTGACACCCACCGACCACGCACGCAACCTGGGAGTCATCCTCGACTCAACGCTCTCCATGGCCAAGCAAGTCAACGCAGTCTCCTCCTCCTGCTTCAACACCCTCCGCATGCTTCGCAAGATCTACAGGTGGATCCCGACAGACACAAGAAGAACAGTCACCCAGGCCCTCGTCAGTAGCAGACTGGACTATGGGAACGCCCTCTATGCGGGAGCCCCGGCCAAGCTCATCAAACGACTGCAACGCATACAAAACGCCTCCGCACGCCTGATCCTCGACGTACCACGCCACAGCCACATCACCCCCCACTTGAGGAACCTGCACTGGCTCCCCGTCGACAGGAGGATCACCTTCAAACTCCTCATCCACGCACACAAGGCACTCCACAAAACTGGCCCAGCCTACCTCAACAGACGACTCTTCTTCTACGTCCCCAACCGCCAGCTCCGCTCCGCCAACCTCTCCTCGCCACCGTCCCTCGCATTCGAAGAACAACCACCGGCGGCAGATCCTTCTCACACCTCGCCGCCAAGACCTGGAACACCCTTCCACTAAGCCTACGACAGACCCAAGACCTGCTGACCTTCAGGAGGCTACTCAAGACCTGGCTGTTCGACCAGTAGCAGCATGCCCCCTTCCCTCTCCCCAGCGCCTTGAGACCCTCGCGGGTAAGTAGTGCGCTCTACAAATTCTGTGATTGATTGATTGATTGATTCTATTAACTCTTCTAAGATTAATAAAAACTGTGATGTTTTAGTGCTCAAATGTAGCAAAGTAAAAGGTGAATAGTGCTGATACAGTGTTTAGTGAACATTATATTACAGATAGACATATTTAAGAGGGCATGTAATAAAGAGTTGATAGGAAAAACACTAGCACTAGATAGAAGATTAACTAGTGAAAAACCGAACTGCCCAAATGATTTTCTACTAATGATTGAAAAGGAAAAAAAAGGAAAAAAAGGAAAGAAAAAAAGAAGAGTAGAATAAGATTGCTTACTTAAGACTGAAAGATAGCTGCTTTTATATATTACGTCGGCTTCTATTGAAGTTATAAATGATTTCTGAAATGGAAATCCAAGACGAATTAGCTAATCAGTTGTAGATTGGTGAGTCTATAATAGATTAATAAATCAATTTCATAGTTTATAGTAATGTTAGTCTTACAAAGGCGCTTCTAAAGGATAGAAGATAAGCGAAGGGGGGAGTCTGACATTACATACCTGGCTAAAAAATGTCAGTAGATGTGACAAAGGTAATGAATTCGATATTTCTATCTCTAGATGATGAAGATAGGACTTTGATTTGTGTGTATTCCGAATCTTCAGTTTGAATCTGCAAATTTCCATAAAGTTAGAATTATAGCCATTTATACGATTCTACTGTATAATTAATAATAGCTGAAGCCAACAATGATATTAATTTAGGAAAGAAAGATGATGGCATATATACTAAAATTAGTGGCCATATTTATGGCAATCTATAGACTAACTTTATCAGCTTTATGTTTAAGTCCTAAATTACATATCTTCTGTTATAAATAACCTATATGCTTACTTGGACCATATAAAAAGAGATTAGCGAGAACACGAAGGTATGGGGCCGTAGTGGACTGCTATTCTCACGTCCTCTATTGAATTCAGTTAACCTAAATAGCAAAAACTTCCAAGTCTATGTAATCAGTGTCCTGCCAATAGATGGTTTACCCGCTATAACGTTAGCGAGCGATTTGTTTACTAACCTAATTATGAAATACCACGACCAAAAAGGCGCCTCCGCGTCCTCGTCTTGCTGTCGGAAACTTCCTTGATCAACTACGTGCGCGTAGTGATTGGTGTTTAAATGTTTGTATGCGTATGTAGGGCAGTCACGTGTTTTTACGTGATGAGGAAATATGTAAAGACGCTCGTAAAGAGACGTACGTGGCATACATTACGTCTAAAAACGTCTAAAGCGTGGACAACGGCTTACGTATAAGTGAATGAAGAGGTTCTTTTGTATTAGACAAAACTTTATTGTTCCACTTCGTTTGACCATAGTTCTTTATTGTGACATTATTCTACAAGACATCTTATGGAAGATGTAAACTTTCATTTACTCTATCCTATTCACTCCAGTCAATAAAAAATATTTAGTCCAAAGTTATAAACTGTATCTAGTTCCGATAATGTGTTTTATTCCTATGGTTATCTATGACAAATACTGAAAACTCAGTATTAAGTTAGAGATAAAGAAGGTATCAATAAATCGGACATTTCCTTTTTCAGTAAATAGTTTCCTAAATAGCATTCTCCCAAGGTAACTCATTATTAAGCCCACAGTGGAATGTATTTAAAACAAAGATCCAAAAAACCTCTCTTTTTTTGCGGATTTTATACCCGCCGTTATTGTCTGCAATGTTAATTTTTTCTAGAACTCGCCATTGGATGTCCTCTAGCTTGTGATCCAAGTAATGCTTAACCAAAGGCGCAGTCATTTTTGATGTACGAATAGCAGAACGATGTTCTGCAATCCGAATATGAACTGCTCTGGATGTCTCGCCGACATAGCCTAGTTTGCAAGTGCATAAAATTAGGTAGATGACATTCTGGGGCCGATTCCGATTCGGGCAGGAAATCTCTCCGACCGAGCCGGACCAGGAGAGATTTCCGACCGAATCGGACCCTAGCAGTCCGACCGAACGAGTACGATGCGTTCGCATGCTATCGGACTCGATTCGGTCGGACTCCCATTGAAGTCAATGGGAGCTGGTCGTACAACGCGTACGCGGGCTCCCATTGACTCAATGGGTGCGAGGCGAACAAGGGCGCCCCCTATAGCGGGTACCCGTCGTAGCATGTGGTGCCGTACACGCACAGGTAGGGGGGACCCATGGGTCCCCCCTGTGTGCGACTCGCGTGGCTAGTCGTACAGGGGGGTCCGACACGGACCCCCAAAGTGCGGCTCCGACTGCTCTCTCGAGCCGGATGGCGCGAGTTGGTCGGACTGCTTGCGGCGCGCATCGTACTTAGCCGGCCGGGGAACATCTCCATTGCGCGGTGCGAGTCGTGTCCGTGCGAGTCGGTCGGAGCGGTTGGGTCCCGCGAACGAGTCGGTCGGCGATTTCGCGTACGTTCGCATCGTACTCGCTCGCCCGGACGCACGTCCGACTCGGTCGGAAACAGGGCATCCGAATCGGATCCGGTAAAGCCAAATCCGATTCGGAGCCCTACCGGCCGAGATCGGAATCGACCCCTCTGTGTCTTGCAATTCCATAGGTGGTGTGCTTGGATGGTATATCCATTGTGTATGAGGGTTTCACCCTCTAGAACTTGGTCGCATGACTTGCAGGATGAACATTTAAAAGTACCTTTAACAGGCACACTACCATCTATAGTTTTTTTAATAAAAGGAATATCAGATTTGAATCTGGAGTGGACTATCATATCTTTCAAATTTTTATTCCTGCGATGAGCAAAAAGGGGTCTGGCTATCTTCTTTTCTACTTCTGGATTACTATTTAAGATATGCCAATTTGCATTAACTATTTGTTTCACTTTGGCATTCAACGTAGAGTGTCTAGTAATGCAAACAAGTTGGTCCGTCTTCCTATGTGTATTGTTTGTAAGGAGATGGTCCCTGTCATAATATCGCGCTCTTTTATATGACTCTCTAACTAGTCTGTGTGGATAGCCGCATGCTAGAAATTTTTCTTTCATTTTTTCAGCTTGGAGGTCAAAGTCCGATAGTTTAGTACAGTTACGACGTAACCTTAAAAATTGGGAGAAAGGGATACTATCCTTTTGGGAGCGCGGATGGTAACTTTTAAAGTGAAGAAGAGTATTTCTTGCGGTGAGTTTAATGAATAAATCCACTTCCAAAGTTCCAAGGTTATGTTTGATAAGAATATCCAGAAATTCTACTTGTTGCACACTTGTATTGGCTGTGAATTTTAGGTTGATGTCTGCAAGGTTTAACCACAGTAAAAATTCCTTTAAGTTGCCTTCCCCATCGGTCCAGATAAAGAAGATGTCATCAATATATCTGGACCAATGGGAAATAGACTCAAAAAGGGGGCAACTTCATTATGGATAAATTTCTTCTCGAACAAAGCCATATAAATGTTGGCTATTGTCGGAGCCACTGACGCTCCCATACTTACTCCTTTTGTTTGACGATACAATTGTTGGTCAAATTCAAAAGTGTTTTCCGTGAGAACTAAATGTAGACATTTCGTAAGAAAGGATTTGGAACATGGAATTTTAAATTCATCAATGAACCATTCAACTGACTCTAGTGCTTCCTTTTGGGGTATATTACTATACAGTGATTCTATATCAAGAGTTACTAAGATGTTGGTAGCTGGATTAAACTTAAGAGTTTCCACTTTATTAATGATATCTCGTGTATCTTGGATAAAAGAAGGAATATTGGGTATGAATGGTCTAATTTTAGTATCTAAAAATGTTGACAATGGTTCAGTTATCGAGCCAATTGTGGAGACTATTGGTCTATAAGGGGGATCGTTGACATTTTTATTCATTTTAGGAATTCCATAAATACAAGATGTCTTCCCTTCAGAGCAATTCAAATACTCATACTCTTTCCTACTAATATGTCCTGCATCCAGTGCTATATTAGTCAAGGCTGCTATCTTTTGAACTACTTTAGCCATGGGGTTAGATGTTACCTTTGAATAAAAAGTTTGATCACTAAGCATTGATTGCATCTTCGTTTTATACTTCTCTGTATCAGTGACAACAATTCCTCCTCCTTTATCACAGCTTTTTACTATAATATTCTTATTTTTAGCTATCGCTTGCAAGGATCGAAATTCTTCCCTATCAAGGTTGTATAGAGGTTTTGGAATGAATTGTGTAGCTTGATCAAACAACATTCTCAAATACTGCAACTTCTGGGCCAACTTGATCTAATGAGGGAAGGAAAGTAGATGGCAATGATAATTCTTGCAGGGTATTGGATTCAAAAGCTATATCTCTATCTTCACTAAAAAAACTTTTTTAATCTAATCTTACGGAAGAACAAGAATATATCTTGATATAGTTCAAACGTATTTATAGATGAATGGGGAACAAAGGATAAACCTTTTGATAAAAGTGTCATAGTCGCTGTATCTAAGGTCTGTGAGGAAAGATTAAAAATAGGAATAGTGTCTTTTATCGACAATATTGCTTGTTGCGAGTCTCTAGGAAATGTGGAGAGTCTGATTGGTGATGATAATTTTGGTAATTCTCTCTGGATTGTGGTTGAAACCTGAATCTTTGACGGCCCCTGTTGGTCCCACGCAGTCCTAAAAAAGGTTTGCGTGTATTCTGATTGGAGGGATTGTATCTTCCATCAGATTCATAATAGCTAGAACTACTCTCTCCCTCTGAGTCCGAAGTATCAGAAAAGGTCATAACTTTTTGACTTTTAGATGTATTCTCATTTATATATTGATTCTGTTTATAGAAGTTTTCACTAAGGTATGGGTAAGTTCTTTCTGTGGAATAAAATCGTTTATCTTTTGTCAATTTATCTGTTTTATGTTTATTTAGGTATTCAGCAAAAGATGCTAACTCTTTTTCAGATTCTTCCAATTTTCTTTTCGCGTCTTCTACACTGTTGGATTTTTTGATTTTATCTTCTAATTCTAAGAGCTCAAGCTTCAGAGATGGTGCCAACTCTTTTGCTGTCTCTATAATAAGGATCATAAGATCTCTTGAGCATCTATTTGCAATCATGCTACATTTTTCTAGAAATGGCCTATGTTGAATAAAAAGTCCTGGAATATTGCGAACACGCAACCCCTGAGGAATGACGCCTGCTCTAAGGTATTCTATCATAAATTCTCCATGGGCTTCCATTCTTTTTATCTTTTTCTTAAGGTTGGATATTAATAATATATCATCATTATTCTGGATATTTGTTTTTGCACAATTGCTGAAAGAATTACTTGTACCTACGAGGGCAGCAAAATCTTCATCAGAAAATCCAAATGTTCTAAGTTTATCCATGCTGATCTGGATATATAATACTGATGATGCAACTCGAAATTGATGTTAATATAGAAAAAAGTGAAAGATATGAAAATGGACAGATGAAGTGAAAGTATAAAATCCCTTATAACAATAAGGGTGAAACACTAAGAAGAGCTAATATCTCACAGTACAAAAAACAATTAAGATGATAACACATAGAACAGTCCCACACAGACAGGCTGTGGGTAAATGCTCCTGACAGTTTTCTTCCTATATTGTGGGCTAATTAATGTTGGTGCCAACATGGAGTGTAGCATGCTGTTCTGGGAGTATTTCTCGTGGTTCATCTGTCTACAGATCCATGTATTTCCTTGGCGTTATGTACAGTGGTTTGAAGGTAGATCTTCTGGCAAGAGGTTGCTAATGCAGAGCCTTCAGAGCTGGTGAAACGTGGTCGGGAATCATAAAGTGAAAAAGTTGTCTTGTTGCCACATTTTGGAGCTTTTAGCATCTTCGCATAGCAGGTAGTGAAACACCATTGCACTGTCAATGGCATCGTTCAGACATGATAGAACAAATGGGGCGATTACTTGGAGTTACTACAGAAAACCCATGTGAGGGAAGATGCGTTGAGTGCAGTGTTTAATTTGTGCCGGTGGTTTCCGGTACTCAGCGCAGCACTTAATTGTCTGCACTGGCTCTAGTGACAGTCTAACACATGGTGGTGCTGTTTTGAGTTGAGCACAACAACCATGTTTAATTAAGTCAATATACATTTAAAATGAATAACATCAGCCTCTTTTGCCGTTATTATAGCTTTGTGTGGCTTGAAATGGTTTGATTTGTGACACTTATAAGAGTGCGATGGTTAGGCGTTATGTTGGTGCTGCCATTGGCAGCGCTGGCAGGATATGGGTGGTGCAGGCTGCAGTGGCCTTCCGAGAAGGACCCTGGCACTTAAGGTTTTACAAATTAAGCACTGGTTGAGTGTCCTTTTGGTGTGAAAAGTGGACTTAGTGAATAGTTGACCTGGCACTAAGAAGAAAATCAAAAATTAATCCCCAGCAACAAGTCGTTATTGCTTTGCTAGAATCTCTATTCATATAGCTTTGGAAAAAAAATATTATAGCGCCAGCGAGTAAGCAGATGGAAAGTGGAATAAGATCCAGAATCTTGGAACCACCGCCAAGATCATCCTGTTAAGTGTTTACATGTTTTAGCTTTAGGGATATTAAACTGTGACTGACTTCCACACCGGATCTCACATATGCAAACGAAAGATGCAGATATGAATGTTGTTAGATGATGTGCAAGTTGTATACATTGCAAAAATGCTTTACTAAAATACTATCCTAAAATGGCACGCAAATAAAAATCCTGATTTTAGGAGATTTCCTCTTATCATCAACGGTATGCATTAGAATGTGAAGCTACCTTCAGGGCCTGTAAGTAGGGGTTGCTCATAATGATGTAGTTATCCCTCAAAAAGTACAAATAATGCTTGTAAAAATTGCAAAAAAACCACATGAAGTGCCCATAGTTTAACACAGGGGTGCTTTGCGCGGAAACTAGGACTTTTACAAGCATTTTGTACACAATTGTTTTTGTGTGTTTAGTCACCCATGAGGAATCGACAATCATGATACGCAGTTCCAAAGAGGATGCTTGTGAAGTACCAGCACAGCGTGGTTTCAAAGTGCATGCAAGAAAATGAAAAGCAAGTACTGCATTTACATGCAAAATGTTTGTTTCCAGAGCCAGCTCACAGTGGTAAGACGAAACTATGCATGCACCTAGGCCTACTTGAGCAATCAAACCTCGAGCTAGGCCTATTATTATCAGGAACTCTCATAAGATAAAAACAATTCAAGCTCCGACTGTAAGATACAATTAGGAACACCAACCAAACAAGCATTCCCAACATCGGTATCCTCTGTAACGGCACCATAACAATAGATCTGATAGAATCAACGGGTGGAAGATAAAAGAATGATGTAGTTTAGCTCAGACATGACCTGGGCACTTTACTCATGCATGTTTCATTTGATAACAGCATGGGTTTTTATCGCCCCTCGGTCAGTGAGAATGCCATATCCTATAAACTCCTTTCATGATACCCGTCTCACGGTTGTTAAACAGCAAAGCTCTCTTGTTGCGTTGTGCAAGATGCCTCTGTTCAAAGTCGAATGGCTTTCAGTTGAATATTCATAAGCCGCAATCCCTCCGGGTTTTCTTTTGACTTGTTTCAAAACAATAGCAAAATGCATTAATTAAAGCGGATCTTTGAAATAAATTTTCCTGAAAACAAGGCTTTATTTGCATAAAGAAGTTCTGACACATACACAAAATTAAGGAAACCCTTCTATATAGAAGCTCCTTGTGAGCGAGACCAAAACAACACACCAAAGTAATCATTGTTCACCCCACAGGTTCGTGAATGACTGATCAGAAATAAGCAAAGCATGTTGTAAAAACCTTATCCAAAACCAGGCAATTCATACCTCCAAAGAGGATGGCTGTCAAATATACGGAGATCCCACCTTCTCAAACCTGTGGGAGAAGATGCCAGGAAGGTGGCCCACAAAAAGCACTGATGGGTCACTTGGTTGGGTCAGATCAATCAGAGGTCAAAGCCATCAAAATGGCGGTTGTAGTTTAATATGTGTTGAAACAGAAAAATGTGATGACGCCAATGAAAAGATTAATAAACCCAGATTTAGAGACATGAGATAGTTATGTAGGGGCATCACTAACTTTGATAAATGTATGATAAATCACACTATATGAGAAAATGTGTGACAGAAGGCTGAAGTAATATGGTTCCCGAGAGAGTTCTGGGTATAATAATAATAAGATACCTATTAGATGTGAAGAGACAGCGAAAAAACGCAGAAATACTGAACTTTTATATATTAACTGTTTCCTTGCATTAACTTCTTAGCTAGATCCGCCACACATGCAAAAGAGTGTTCCTTATTTCCCATTGCTGTAAGCAAGGTGTCCTAATCACTGGAAATGGCTTGCAGGGCATGTTTGAAAAGAAGAAGAAGCCCTTATATTTACTTTTGCACTGCATGCACCATTGAGTGAGACGACAGCAGTACAGAGGTGGCAACTGGGGGAAGAAGTTGGAGAGGAGTGAAGGAAAGATGGGGGAACAGAACTAAGGGGCAACACATAGGAGATGTGGACGAAAGTCAAAGTGAGTAGCACTAGGGGATGATTGGGCACACAGCAATGATGGAGGATAAGAACGAGAAAACTGAAAGAGAAGGAGGAGTTAGGTAGCACTAGGTAACCAAGAAAAGGCAAGAGCTATTCAGCGAAGGAAGAGTCTAAAGGAAGGATGGAGAGGGAACGCAGAGGAAGAAACAGAAACATATTTACATATCAAGATAGAGCTTAAACAGATGGCTGTTTAATTTTTCAGCAGAATTGACGATTTTATATACATCCTAAGTTTTGGTGTTGCAAAGAGATGGGCCTACGTTTGATTGCAGCAAGGTGTGCCCTGGATCTCTTAGATTCACGTCTGAAAACCTTGCTGCTCCAGAGGTTTTTATATCCTCCAAATATCTTTAATGAGGAAGATCGGTAGACTGAATTATTTTGGTGAATGGATTTAAATGCAATATAGGCAACGTTGAATGTAATTGTCGCTTCAGCAGGAGGCTAGTGTAGATCACATTAGATTTTGGTGATGTGGTTTCACTTCTTTGCACCTAACCCTTCTCTAGCTGTGGAGGTCATCACGTCAATACACCACTGTGGATTTGATGCCAATTACAACGAAGTGTCCATAGTCCAGTTGTGAAATGACAAGCAATTAGCTGATCCGATGAAAATCCATGGGATGAAGAAGATACTTATTTTTTTAAGGGAACAGAGAATGGTTCTTGCTGTTTTTATCTGCACAGTCTGGTCGTCAAAGAGAGATGCAGTTCACCAACGCCACAATTCCCACTGGTAAGTGGTGCTATTTTTTTAATTGCATTTCTCTGTCCATTCCTAGGAGTGCTAAATCTGTGTTTCCTAGTAATTTGAGAAAATGACTTGCAATCCCCAACCTGATGAAAAACACTTCAGTGCCCACTCTTACCTGAACTGCTTACGACCCCAAACATGATTAGAATGTCAAGCTCCTCGTCCTGATATCCAGGTACTTGACTTATTTGTTAGCTATAAATACCTATCCTGCAAGTTAGACATTCTTTATCTTCAATTTCTGTGAGGGTCAAACCATTGTTTTTTTTTTGCTAATAGGAAAACATTGGTAATACCCAGCCTGGTGTACACCGCTCTGAAGCCCATAAGGCCTGGTCCATGCCTTATTTACTTATTTATTTACATAAATAAATAAAGAAACACATGCATAAAAAATAAATAATAAATGAATAAATACGATTAATTCTAATGTTGGTGGATTTTTGACAGCGGTGATGCAAGAGCATAGTGATAACAAACGACGGAGTTCTCTACAGAGACTCTGAGGAATATTTTTGGTATTAGGGTTCGTGTGATAAATTAAAGGTGAATAATATTCATACAGGAGATTTGCCAGTATTTTAAAAAATGAAATATCTCATGATCATAAAACATAGGGTTACAACAATTGAAATATGTTTCGTTACTCATTTTTCGTAGCCTTATATTTGCACTTCTGGCCCTTTGGAATTGACTGAAGTGGTCTCTGCTTAGAATGAGGCAGATGACGCCTTATTAATTATGCTGACTGTATTGTATTCTGTTGATACACCAGTGTGTGAGTTGTCCCAAAGGAGGTCTTTTCAGGAGGAAAGGGGAGAGCTAGGTTGGTTGACCTTACACCAAAACAGTCGCATATAAAAAATGGCAGCTTTAGTGGTGCAGTAGGTTTTTTCTGGGATGCATGTTGTGGGTAATCCCATCAGAGGCGCTACAAAAGGGAGAGGGGCCAGGTTTGCAAACTTTCTCAGAATCCAAGGTGTTTGTGGCTGTGTGAGTATAGTCTACTGTCTCGAGTATGTGTGTGTCAAGTGTATATAAGGGGTGATATTGTGAGTGTGTGTGTGCATGCACTTGTAGGTCTGGCCTTGTATACTAGATGCTGTGTAGATCAGACAGATCCTCATAGCTTTTGTAAACGCTGATAGTCCTAAAAACAACATATGTGTGAGATCCAGGGCACTACAAGGACTGCCCCCCATTGTGTTTGGGTACTCATTGGTTAGGGATGTTACTTACATGAAAGAGATCTGCTTGGGTAATGTGGTGCCTTGAGCTGGAGGGTATGATGTGATGGAGGTCTGTAGTGTGGTATGGGGCTTAACTATATATTTATGGTATAAGTTGTGTGACAGCAATTTGATAGCGCAACTTCCACTGTTTTTAGTACTCTCTGAACTTAACTGGATGGGCTACTCATGAATGGACCTAGGGAACTAGCGAGCCCTGCGGCACTAACACAAAGAACACTTACAGGAAACAGCAAGTTACTGTCTCTGCCAGAGTGCCATGATGAAGTCCCTTGTAGGGATGAAACACGTTGGCTGTGCTGATATAACATATGTCAAGAGACATAAGAAGAATGAAGAATAAATGTTGTCTACTCTTTTTTACAATCAACTGTGCCTGAGTCTTCTTGATGGACTAAATATAAATGTTGATGTTACATAGAATCACAATAATTTGGGATTCTAATGATTTGAAGTATGACAGGAGGATTAAGGGCTTCACTACATTTTGATTGTGCCTCTTTGTATTGTGTATATGAATTGTGATATATTGCATGTTGTGTGGCAGTTCAACCTCGGGGTTGAAGCACCTAAATTGACTCAACATTGTATTTTGTTCTAGTTCATGGCATATCACCATTACTGCCACTATTCATGTAGTAGCATAGTGCTTAGTTGGTAATGCAATATGACAACTAATAAAACTGTGCTCTGATTTTCTAAAATTATAAACCTTCTGCTCACACCTCGATTAATTTGCAGTTTTAGTTATGTTCTATGAGAGGATTCCCTATATAAATCCATGATTTTGGGGGTGAGCCAGAACTTTCCTGAGTCTTTACTACTGCTACTAGGGATGCTGTCTGATTTCTTCATGCTCATTTATATTTAGAAGAGTTTTTGATGCTGCCTATTTTCTATATTGCCCTTTTTCTAAGAGCCTTAAGGGCAATGACTTTCCTTCTTTCTTTGTTTCTTTGTTTCTTTGTTTCTTTTGCTCTTCTTCTTTCATTTTTGCTCTTTACTTCTTTCTTTTCTTCTTTCATCCTTTTGCGCCTTCCTTTTTCCTTTTATCTTTCCTTCTGCCTTGTCTTCCTTCCTTTATTTCCTTCTTTCTTTCTTGCCTTCTTTTCTTCCCTTCTTTTCTTCCCTGCTTCCTTTTTTGTCTTTTTTCCTTTTTCCCTCCTTGCCTCCTTTTTGCCTATCTTCCCTCCCTCCCTTTTTGCCTCCCTCCCTTCCTTCCTTCATTCCTTTTTTGCCCTTCTTCATTTCTTTTGTCTGTCATCCTTCCTTTTTTATTAGCCTTCCTTCCTTTCTTCCTTTTTTTTCCCATCCTTTCTTCCCTTTTTCTTGCCTTCTTTCTCAAAGGCGAGACTAGCAGGCAATGCCAGACTGATAACTGTTTCTGGTGTGTGTTAGCCAAGACCTTTTAATTTTACTAAAAGTATGTATAACATAGTTGCTTACTGAGGTTTTTAGCCAGACTTTATCCATTAGTCTGAGATTGTGTTTTTCACATGTTTCTCACACGTTCTCCAGCATACATCAAGGGGCAATGTTAGCCCACTTCAGCCATTAACTGGCTTCACTATGAGTTATGGCATTCTACCCTTTCACAAGGGGCAAATCTACACACAAGGTAGTTCCCTTCAGTGCTGGGTGTACCATGGTAATGTGTACTTTTTTGAGTACCAGAAAAACACTTATGCCTTAGTGTTAAACCTGTCATCCTTAGGGTGGACTTCCCCCAACTTTTTGCCAGCTTACCTCCACTTTTTGCTGCATCATTTTGTTGGCCATAGGACTCTGAGCACTTTACCACTGCTGACCGGTGCTAAAGGGCATATGTTTCTCCCCTAAACATGTTGACATTGGTATACACCGAATTGGCATATTTAGTTTACCTGTAAGTCCTTTGTAAAGTGGTATACTATATACCCAGGGTCTGTCATCTAAATGCTACTAGTGGACCTGCAGCACCAGTTGTGCCACCCACACAAGTAGCCTTTTAAACCTGTCTCAGTCCTGCCATTGCAGGGCCTGTGGGTGCAGTTTACTGCCACTTCAACTTGGCATTTAAAACCACTTGCAAAGCCTTAAACTCTCCTTTTATTACACATAAGCCACCCCTATAGTAGGACCTAGGTACCCCTATGGGCATGGTGCTGTGCAACTAAAAGGCGGGGCATTTACTTTTAAGTTTTACATGTCCTGTTAGTGACAAACAGATGAATTTGTTTTTCACTACTGTAATGTCTACTCCTTTCATTGGCTAGCATTGGGGATTCCTTAAAACACTTTAAAGCTGTAATTCCTTATCAGAAAGGAGTAGATACACAATGTTTCATATCTTTGGAATGGTGTTGATAAATTCTCTTTAGTGGTAAAGTTGGATTTGACATTACCATTTTAGAAATGCCACAATTATCTGTGCTTAACTTTGCTCTGTGTACTTGCTGCCTTTTTCCAATGCACGTCTGTGCTGGGTGGCAGCTACACTTTGTGCATTCCCTCTACAGGGCCAGAAACTAGGAAGGGCTGGGTGTGACAGATGACCCATCTGCATTCTGATAGCCTTCCTGGGCAGGAAGGGGAAGAGGTAGCTCACATTTACATCTGAATAGGCTGTGTCCTGTCCTCACACAAAGGGCTGATTACCCCCACAGATAGCCTGGCAGAAAAGACTGGGTTGAAAGGGATCCTTATGCACTTCAGAGATCTCCTTTAAAGTCACCCCTTATATCAAAGGCACTTTTGAATATAAGTTCCAGGGTTCTGACCCTTCCAAATCCAGACACTACTTAGGGGTCGATTCCGATGTCGGCCGGAAGCGCAC
>CAWUFW010025978.1:0-38232 GCA_963921515.1 Calotriton arnoldi | reverse complement strand
CCCCCAGTTCTAACACGTATGAACAGGGGCTGTGGCAACTGTACCACGAGATGTTGTAGCATTATCTGAATCTGATGATAGAGTGACATAAGGTGGTGGACATTAGGACAATAGAGCATCCAAAATATAATTCCCAGAATCACTGTCAGTATTGGTTTTCCTGGTAGAAGTGTCATCTTCATTTCACTGCTTGTGGTTCTTTTTAGGCTTTTCTGTTGTCAGTGATGGATTCATTTGAGTTCCCTCAACTACGCATTTTCTCCATCTATGCTGTTCTTCGTCCCACTGATCATCAGCGTAATTACACACTGCTCTTTCTGCTCTATTCTAATATCTTTCTTTCTCTTTGGTATGAGCTGCATGATAGCTAGGCCTGGGCGGTAAATTCCATTCCGCTCGAGGAATTTGCGGAATTTGGGTAATTTTGCGTTCCGCGGAGAACGCGAAATTGCCCAAAACTCCGCGTTTCGCGAAGTTTTTTGCTTGTTCACGCTTTCAAAATGCGTATTCGTGAGATATTTCTCCCCGAGCACGCAAACAGCGTTCGCGAACAGGAAAAAAGCATCACGAACGGGCGGAACAAGCAATTCCGCGTGTTCGCGGAACTTTTGCGTGCTCTCGGAGATTTTTTACCGTTTCGCGGAGCTTTGCGTAGCGCGACTACGCAAATTCCGCCCACCCCTATAGCATGCATTTAATGCTTCATATTGTGCGGGTCTAGGGGTGGTTTAATCCTATATACTTTTTGCCTTAAATTTTCAATAACCTTTAAATCAAAAGTGCCATATTGTGGAAATCTTAATGCTCTGTCCTTTTCGATGATCTTGGGCCATTGACGAAGCCACAAATGTATGAAGCCTTACATTTGTCACGATATAATGACTTGGTGTACCTTCCGGTGGAGCCTCCTCGCCCTAATCGACAGGGACTCACACATCACCCCTCATTAAATCTCTAAGGATCTAAAACACTTCATGATTGCAGCAGTTCAACAATGAAATGAGCAAAGTCAATTCAGTTGTTTTTACTGTTTTTGTTCACATTACAGTTCAATATAGATCGATATTTGTAGCCAATCTCAACACAATCCTTTTCTTCGTAGACCTACCATAACACAACTTCTGATTACTCACCAAACAATCCTAGTGCGAAACTTCGCACTTATTGATCTGTCCCAGCGTGGTAGTCCCTGATGGAATAGGCCTCTTTTTCCCGCTTTCCCTCATCCCGCATGTTGTTACAACGCGGTCGTTACAATGACCGCATTGTAACAACGCATACCATTACCCCGCAAGTCGTAACAACGACTTGCGGAGGGGGGCGCTGGATGCTGGAATAGTAAAATTTACTATTCCAACTCCAGTCTGTGCCAACACTAGGGAAGGTGTTGGATTTTAAATCCAACACCTTCTCCCCCTTCCGCAAGTCGTTGTAACGGCTTGCGGGGTAATGGTATGGGTTGTTACAACGCGGTCATTGTAATGACCGCGTTGTAACAACATGCGGGGTGAGGGATGCGTTGTAAGGGGTGTTTACCCCCTGATGCAATTCTCACTCCTTGCAACGGTTCACCCTCCTTTAAAATTTTCTCATAAACTAAGTTCCACAACTTTAAGCAAGCTCACTAAACATATAACCCTTGTCTACTCCAATAAAGAATTCAAAGTAGTTCACTCACACAAATATTTGCCAAAAATAAAGCTTTTCCAACTTCCACATACACCCTGACTGATGTAATTCCCCCTTTGCACAATAGGTTCTACTAACACGAGCCACTGTTAGTACAATCATAACAATATCTTATGTTCCGGATCTCAAATGTGCGGCTGATGGTACCTCACAAACCAACACCACAAAACCTTAGCAGATAAGTGATACCACAATATCTCTTATCTATCCCAGGAACTTGGACTAAGCCTAGTATAATGACTTCAAATTATCAGCATCAAATGTATATGCACATTTATACAATTAAACCATAAATATCATCAAAACACAAGACATACATCTTCAACACAATAACATAAGCTCACCATAGACAATTTCGACTCACAACCCTATTGGTACACCTCCACCACTGAAAAAACGCTGTCGGAACCGCTGAACTCCTTCCATCTTCAAAGTTGGTCTATGGACTTTAGGGACATGTGCAATTCTAAACTTAGGCAATTAAACTAATTTGTGGCCACTTTTCTCCTGTGACATTAATCGCCACTATACAACCACTTGCTGTAGCCGGGATTCTTGCATCTCATTCATCGAGTATAACCATTATATAACCCCCGCCATTGGTCATAAGGGCCTTTGTTAGTTGAAAGGAGAGATAAGGAGCAATCATTTACATCAAACACCATGAACAGTGAAGTCCAACTGGGGATTACAAGAATCGATAATCAGATTTGGTGTGAGTCAAAGTGTTTTATTAACAAATTAATTCAAATGTATTTTATTCATTTAGTAAGTATTAAGTTTAGTCATCATTATTACAGATTCAAATAATCCATTAGTTGATATTTCACAAGATAGAATATCACATTAGTAAGAATTTCCAAATAAAATAGAGAAGATGCAGCAAGTGTGTTCCATAAAGGAAAATCCCTAATCTAAACGAATGGGGCTTTAGACATAAAGCACAATTTTCTTCAAAAGACAAGTTAAGGTGTCAGTTTCAGAAACCCAAATGAAGGGGTCTGATGAGAGAATAAGAATGCATAGGCATGAAGCCTTAGCACTCAAGAAATGGAAATTAGCAAAAGCTGGAAGCTCAAAGTCAGCAGGCATCCCTAAGGTCTGCTTCCTAAGTTATACAGTAAGCTCTCCATAACTAGTCTCTGGGAGACAAAGTGAATCTCCCGGAGAGAAAAAGGCCTCTGTGGGAAGGTTCCTAAAGGGTTCTCTCTCTGACTAACGTAAGGAACATACACTAATATAATTCTACCAAAAACATCATATAACCAACAAATCTAACATTCCCATTCCTACCAGCGAATCTGTTTCAGGTGATCCAGCGCGGCTAATATACATTTTTCCTTATGACACTAATCCAGAAAAACACCTACTCAACTTTAATCATATAAAACCAATGTTGGTGGGGCCCATAACACCGCATACATACATTCACTCCATTTTCTGGATCAAACGCTAAGGAAAATGAGCTGCTGGACAAACGGGGTACCTTATTAAAATGACAGAATTATAACCTACACATTATATACATTAACTTAGGATCCTGTCGGTTCTAAACATCAAGGTACTCCGCTATTCGGTCGATGGACCAACTAGTAGAATCAGTTGATGGCGATTAAGTCCAGCTCAATCACAATTAAAACCTTTAACATTTTATTAATCACAATTTTATTTTAAAGAACCACAGACTCAATTTAGAGTTAGCATATAATTTTATCTAAATTCTTTGAGCAAATAAGTAAAGTTCATAATTAGGCAAATACATTTAAAATATCAGTAAGCATTTAAGTAAAGTTTTGAAAATAGAGACAGAAAATACTCATTACCCTTGGCCATAGGGCGATGACAAGAATGGTTCACCAGGAAAGAAAGATGAACCGCAGATCACAGGATGGGACTCCCAAAACTGACTGACTGTCCCGCTAACCTCCTCGGACGCAATCTCCTCCCAGGCAACTCCTGCAATGGTCTCGTTCCTTCCCAGTCAAAGTTCGAAGTCCAAAATGACAGAGTCTCTTGCAGCATCAGGATAGAAGAAGCGAACCATGTACAACGTAAGAGTAGACTCTCTTATACCCTATTCTCCGACTCACTACACTTAAAGTTGCAATCTTTAGGGGCAGAAATCACGCTAATTGGTCCATTGGAGGGGTGGTGATGGTCACCTCATCGCCCTCCTGGTTCGAACCGGTTTGGGGACAATAACGCATACATTAAGTCTCATGATCAACAATGTCCAAAGGTAATTCAATTTGTTAATGTCATTTGTAACAAACTCCGATGGTCACATATTAGTTCATCCTCTGTCGCTCGATTCTCTCATCCGTTCCCATGCATATATGCTGAACTCTTGGCACGATCCTTGTTACAGGTCAGACTGGCCTTGACATCTCTCACTCCGGGCACAGGCCGCATACACGTGACTGGAGCATTCACTCTGCTCATGCGCGGGGGCCATTTTATTCAGCGCACGCGATCTCGTCCTTTCCAACGGCCATTTTTGAGTCACGGCCTAGCAGGCCCGAACGGAACTAATATAAGAACAAACACAACAGTAATTAAACATGGAAAATAAGCCTTTCTGTTTACCTCCCGCTATTCTAAAGACCCGTGTTAGGTATTACCTAGCAGAAGCGACATTTAAAGCCATTTTACTTACCATTTGCATTCTTTGCCACGGTACAATTTTACTACGCAACACAAATCATGCAATTTACTCTATTTACTACTCAAATCACAATACTCATGTTATTTTGCTTCACATTTGTAAATAAATTAGATTTTGCAATGCAAGCAGGTTGCCCACGTGTAATGTTTAATAAAAGGTGCATTTGTTGATTAGTTCATGCGTTTTCAAACGGTTAGTATCATTAATCGCTATGGAGTCATTAACTTCCAAGGGGTACAAAAAAATATTTTGTTTCCCCTGCTCCATCACAGGCAAATTCTTGGTGCAGGTGAACTCCCTAGTTTTTCACATCTTCACAATGCACTATTGAAGTATGTCTTTGGTTTGTTACATTTGATCAAATCTTGTGGTTCAGACAGTTCTTCCAGCGAGTCGCCTCTCCTCCTTGTGAGAGCCTCACTATCAGTTGTCTAATGCATAACAAATGCATATTCACTAGCTAACAGAAAGCTTCTGGAAAATTACAGCATCTGTGGCAGAAAGAAAAAATATCTCGTGCAAAATCAACAGTTTAATGCTTAAACAGGTCTCTGAACTCTATGTGTAAAATCGGCATTTAACATGGCATCAGAAGTCAGGCTAACTTAAATCAATACATTATGTTAATTCTTTTGTGCTTGTTAATAATGGCAAAATACGCTTAGCTCCTAAACATTTTTGCATTTATTATATGTGTGCTATTCAGCATTAAATTAGCACTTTTCAGTTGAATGCGTTAAAGTTGCAAAATGAGGAAATTCACTCTATCAGTAACATATATCTCTAATGCAAAGATTTGCCTCTCAAGACAAATACCTGATACCTGCTGCAGAGTACTTTGTGATGAAATATATATGAATGAAGAATGGCAATTAAACGAAAAAGTGCTACACATAGAAATAACCAAACACAGCTGGAATTATGCTCCAAATGGAAGATCTGGGTCTCTATTCTATAAAGTACCCTTGGGTTTAACAGGCGGTTGTGCCTGGTTTTTGTTTTTTTTGCCTCTGTGCACTTTCATATTACAGAAGGTGCTGCAGTTGCTTATGTGACCCTTTCTGTAACACCAATCGTGCTGTAGCAAAATATTCACTGGCGCAAGTGTTTGATTGGCTCAAACGTTCCGTCCATCATCCCCTTTTGTATCGCTTTGTTCGCCCTAAGTTGGCGGGGGTATGCCCAGACGTGGGTCCCTTGCTCACTTTGCCACTGGATTCAAGCAAGCCTGGCTGATGACGGCTGGAATGCCAGAAACCGGTCCTAGGATGCTTGTTTCCGGTCCAGGGAAGACATGGCTTGGCAGTTCGGGCTGGACTGTTCCCATGAGGCACAGGGTCAGACTGATTTGCATATGGCCATGTCTGAACTGGGGTGGTGGAGTGAGCTAAAGAATGATGATGGATTTAACCCAGATCAGTTGACTGGGGGTGAGTGTTTGATTGGCTCAAACGTTCCGTCCATCATCCCCTTTTGTATCACTTTGTTCGCCCTAAGTTGGCGGGGGTATGCCCAGACGTGGGTCCCTTGCTCACTTTGCCACTGGATTCAAGCAAGCCTGGCTGATGACGGCTGGAATGCCAGAAACCGGTCCTAGGATGCTTGTTTCCGGTCCAGGGAAGACATGGCTTGGCAGTTCGGGCTGGACTGTTCCCATGAGGCACAGGGTCGAGACTGATTTGCATATGGCCATGTCTGAACTGGGGTGGTCGAGTGAGCTAAAGAATGATGATGGATTTAACCCAGATCAGTTGACTGGGGGTGAGTGTTTGATTGGCTCAAACGTTCCGTCCATCATCCCCTTTTGTATCGCTTTGTTCGCCCTAAGTTGGCGGGGGTATGCCCAGACGTGGGTCCCTTGCTCACTTTGCCACTGGATTCAAGCAAGCCTGGCTGATGACGGCTGGAATGCCAGAAACCGGTCCTAGGATGCTTGTTTCCGGTCCAGGGAAGACATGGCATGGCAGTTCGGGCTGGACTGTTCCCATGAGGCACAGGGTCAGACTGATTTGCATATGGCCATGTCTGAACTGGGGTGGTGGAGTGAGCTAAAGAATGATGATGGATTTAACCCAGATCAGTTGACTGGGGGTGAGTGTTTGATTGGCTCAAACGTTCCGTCCATCATCCCCTTTTGTATCGCTTTGTTCGCCCTAAGTTGGCGGGGGTATGCCCAGACGTGGGTCCCTTGCTCACTTTGCCACTGGATTCAAGCAAGCCTGGCTGATGACGGCTGGAATGCCAGAAACCGGTCCTAGGATGCTTGTTTCCGGTCCAGGGAAGACATGGCTTGGCAGTTCGGGCTGGACTGTTCCCATGAGGCACAGGGTCAGACTGATTTGCATATGGCCATGTCTGAACTGGGGTGGTGGAGTGAGCTAAAGAATGATGATGGATTTAACCCAGATCAGTTGACTGGGGGTGAGTGTTTGATTGGCTCAAACGTTCCGTCCATCATCCCCTTTTGTATCGCTTTGTTCGCCCTAAGTTGGCGGGGGTATGCCCAGACGTGGGTCCCTTGCTCACTTTGCCACTGGATTCAAGCAAGCCTGGCTGATGACGGCTGGAATGCCAGAAACCGGTCCTAGGATGCTTGTTTCCGGTCCAGGGAAGACATGGCTTGGCAGTTCGGGCTGGACTGTTCCCATGAGGCACAGGGTCAGACTGATTTGCATATGGCCATGTCTGAACTGGGGTGGTGGAGTGAGCTAAAGAATCATGATGGATTTAACCCAGATCAGTTGACTGGGGGTGAGTGTTTGATTGGCTCAAACGTTCCGTCCATCATCCCCTTTTGTATCGCTTTGTTCGCCCTAAGTTGGCGGGGGTATGCCCAGACGTGGGTCCCTTGCTCACTTTGCCACTGGATTCAAGCAAGCCTGGCTGATGACGGCTGGAATGCCAGAAACCAGTCCTAGGATGCTTGTTTCCGGTCCAGGGAAGACATGGCTTGGCAGTTCGGGCTGGACTGTTCCCATGAGGCACAGGGTCAGACTGATTTGCATATGGCCATGTCTGAACTGGGGTGGTGGAGTGAGCTAAAGAATGATGATGGATTTAACCCAGATCAGTTGACTGGGGGTGAGTGTTTGATTGGCTCAAACGTTCCGTCCATCATCCCCTTTTGTATCGCTTTGTTCGCCCTAAGTTGGCGGGGGTATGCCCAGACGTGGGTCCCTTGCTCACTTTGCCACTGGATTCAAGCAAGCCTGGCTGATGACGGCTGGAATGCCAGAAACCGGTCCTAGGATGCTTGTTTCCAGTCCAGGGAAGACATGGCTTGGCAGTTCGGGCTGGACTGTTCCCATGAGGCACAGGGTCAGACTGATTTGCATATGGCCATGTCTGAACTGGGGTGGTGGAGTGAGCTAAAGAATGATGATGGATTTAACCCAGATCAGTTGACTGGGGGTGAGTGTTTGATTGGCTCAAACGTTCCGTCCATCATCCCCTTTTGTATCGCTTTGTTCGTCCTAAGTTGGCGGGGGTATGCCCAGACGTGGGTCCCTTGCTCACTTTGCCACTGGATTCAAGCAAGCCTGGCTGATGACGGCTGGAATGGCCAGAAACCGGTCCTAGGATGCTTGTTTCCGGTCCAGGGAAGACATGGCTTGGCAGTTCGGGCTGGACTGTTCCCATGAGGCACAGGGTCAGACTGATTTGCATATGGCCATGTCTGAACTGGGGTGGTGGAGTGAGCTAAAGAATGATGATGGATTTAACCCAGATCAGTTGACTGGGGGTGAGTGTTTGATTGGCTCAAACGTTCCGTCCATCATCCCCTTTTGTATCGCTTTGTTCGCCCTAAGTTGGCGGGGGTATGCCCAGACGTGGGTCCCTTGCTCACTTTGCCACTGGATTCAAGCAAGCCTGGCTGATGACGGCTGGAATGCCAGAAACCGGTCCTAGGATGCTTGTTTCCGGTCCAGGGAAGACATGGCTTGGCAGTTCGGGCTGGACTGTTCCCATGAGGCACAGGGTCAGACTGATTTGCATATGGCCATGTCTGAACTGGGGTGGTGGAGTGAGCTAAAGAATGATGATGGATTTAACCCAGATCAGTTGACTGGGGGTGAGTGTTTGATTGGCTCAAACGTTCCGTCCATCATCCCCTTTTGTATCGCTTTGTTCGCCCTAAGTTGGCGGGGGTATGCCCAGACGTGGGTCCCTTGCTCACTTTGCCACTGGATTCAAGCAAGCCTGGCTGATGACGGCTGGAATGCCAGAAACCGGTCCTAGGATGCTTGTTTCCGGTCCAGGGAAGACATGGCTTGGCAGTTCGGGCTGGACTGTTCCCATGAGGCACAGGGTCAGACTGATTTGCATATGGCCATGTCTGAACTGGGGTGGTGGAGTGAGCTAAAGAATGATGATGGATTTAACCCAGATCAGTTGACTGGGGGTGAGTGTTTGATTGGCTCAAACGTTCCGTCCATCATCCCCTTTTGTATCGCTTTGTTCGCCCTAAGTTGGCGGGGGTATGCCCAGACGTGGGTCCCTTGCTCACTTTGCCACTGGATTCAAGCAAGCCTGGCTGATGACGGCTGGAATGCCAGAAACCGGTCCTAGGATGCTTGTTTCCGGTCCAGGGAAGACATGGCTTGGCAGTTCGGGCTGGACTGTTCCCATGAGGCACAGGGTCAGACTGATTTGCATATGGCCATGTCTGAACTGGGGTGGTGGAGTGAGCTAAAGAATGATGATGGATTTAACCCAGATCAGTTGACTGGGGGTGAGTGTTTGATTGGCTCAAACGTTCCGTCCATCATCCCCTTTTGTATCGCTTTGTTCGCCCTAAGTTGGCGGGGGTATGCCCAGACGTGGGTCCCTTGCTCACTTTGCCACTGGATTCAAGCAAGCCTGGCTGATGACGGCTGGAATGCCAGAAACCGGTCCTAGGATGCTTGTTTCCGGTCCAGGGAAGACATGGCTTGGCAGTTCGGGCTGGACTGTTCCCATGAGGCACAGGGTCAGACTGATTTGCATATGGCCATGTCTGAACTGGGGTGGTGGAGTGAGCTAAAGAATGATGATGGATTTAACCCAGATCAGTTGACTGGGTGTGAGTGTTTGATTGGCTCAAACGTTCCGTCCATCATCCCCTTTTGTATCGCTTTGTTCGCCCTAAGTTGGCGGGGGTATGCCCAGACGTGGGTCCCTTGCTCACTTTGCCACTGGATTCAAGCAAGCCTGGCTGATGACGGCTGGAATGCCAGAAACCGGTCCTAGGATGCTTGTTTCCGGTCCAGGGAAGACATGGCTTGGCAGTTCGGGCTGGACTGTTCCCATGACGCACAGGGTCAGACTGATTTGCATATGGCCATGTCTGAACTGGGGTGGTGGAGTGAGCTAAAGAATGATGATGGATTTAACCCAGATCAGTTGACTGGGGGTGAGTGTTTGATTGGCTCAAACGTTCCGTCCATCATCCCCTTTTGTATCACTTTGTTCGCCCTAAGTTGGCGGGGGTATGCCCAGACGTGGGTCCCTTGCTCACTTTGCCACTGGATTGAAGCAAGCCTGGCTGATGACGGCTGGAATGCCAGAAACCGGTCCTAGGATGCTTGTTTCTGGTCCAGGGAAGACATGGCTTGGCAGTTCGGGCTGGACTGTTCCCATGAGGCACAGGGTCAGACTGATTTGCATATGGCCATGTCTGAACTGGGGTGGTGGAGTGAGCTAAAGAATGATGATGGATTTAACCCAGATCAGTTGACTGGGGGTGAGTGTTTGATTGGCTCAAACGTTCCGTCCATCATCCCCTTTTGTATCGCTTTGTTCGCCCTAAGTTGGCGGGGGTATGCCCAGACGTGGGTCCCTTGCTCACTCTGCCACTGGATTCAAGCAAGCCTGGCTGATGACGGCTGGAATGCCAGAAACCGGTCCTAGGATGCTTGTTTCCGGTCCAGGGAAGACATGGCTTGGCAGTGCAGGCTGGACTATTCCCATGAGGCAGAGGGTCAGACTGATTTGCATATGGCCATGTCTGAACTGGTGTGGTGGAGTGAGCTAAAGAATGATGATGGATTTAACCCAGATCAGTTGACTGGGGGTGAGTGTTTGATTGGCTCAAACGTTCCGTCCATCATCCCCTTTTGTATCGCTTTGTTCGCCCTAAGTTGGCGGGGGTATGCCCAGACGTGGGTCCCTTGCTCACTTTGCCACTGGATTCAAGCAAGCCTGGCTGATGACGGCTGGAATGCCAGAAACCGGTCCTAGGATGCTTGTTTCCGGTCCAGGGAAGACATGGCTTGGCAGTTCGGGCTGGACTGTTCCCATGAGGCACAGGGTCAGACTGATTTGCATATGGCCATGTCTGAACTGGGGTGGTGGAGTGAGCTAAAGAATGATGATGGATTTAACCCAGATCAGTTGACTGGGGGTGAGTGTTTGATTGGCTCAAACGTTCGGTCCATCATCCCCTTTTGTATCGCTTTGTTCGCCCTAAGTTGGCGGGTGTATGCCCAGACGTGGGTCCCTTGCTCACTTTGCCACTGGATTCAAGCAAGCCTGGCTGATGACGGCTGGAATGCCAGAAACCGGTCCTAGGATGCTTGTTTCCGGTCCAGGGAAGACATGGCTTGGCAGTTCGGGCTGGACTGTTCCCATGAGGCACAGGGTCAGACTGATTTGCATATGGCCATGTCTGAACTGGGGTGGTGGAGTGAGCTAAAGAATGATGATGGATTTAACCCAGATCAGTTGACTGGGGGTGAGTGTTTGATTGGCTCAAACGTTCCGTCCATCATCCCCTTTTGTATCGCTTTGTTCGCCCTAAGTTGGCGGGGGTATGCCCAGACGTGGGTCCCTTGCTCACTTTGCCACTGGATTCAAGCAAGCCTGGCTGATGACGGCTGGAATGCCAGAAACCGGTCCTAGGATGCTTGTTTCCGGTCCAGGGAAGACATGGCTTGGCAGTTCGGGCTGGACTGTTCCCATGAGGCACAGGGTCAGACTGATTTGCATATGGCCATGTCTGAACTGGGGTGGTGGAGTGAGCTAAAGAATGATGATGGATTTAACCCAGATCAGTTGACTGGGGGTGAGTGTTTGATTGGCTCAAACGTTCCGTCCATCATCCCCTTTTGTATCGCTTTGTTCGCCCTAAGTTGGCGGGGTGATGCCCAGACGTGGGTCCCTTGCTCACTTTGCCACTGGATTCAAGCAAGCCTGGCTGATGACGGCTGGAATGCCAGAAACCGGTCCTAGAATGCTTGTTTCCGGTCCAGGGAAGACATGGCTTGGCAGTTCGGGCTGGACTGTTCCCATGAGGCACAGGGTCAGACTGATTTGCATATGGCCATGTCTGAACTGGGGTGGTGGAGTGAGCTAAAGAATGATGATGGATTTAACCCAGATCAGTTGACTGGGGGTGAGTGTTTGATTGGCTCAAACGTTCCGTCCATCATCCCCTTTTGTATCGCTTTGTTTGCCCTAAGTTGGCGGGGGTATGCCCAGACGTGGGTCCCTTGCTCACTTTGCCACTGGATTCAAGAAAGCCTGGCTGATGACGGCTGGAATGCCAGAAACCGGTCCTAGGATGCTTGTTTCCGGTCCAGGGAAGACATGGCTTGGCAGTTCGGGCTGGACTGTTCCCATGAGGCACAGGGTCAGACTGATTTGCATATGGCCATGTCTGAACTGGGGTGGTGGAGTGAGCTAAAGAATGATGATGGATTTAACCCAGATCAGTTGACTGGGGGTGAGTGTTTGATTGGCTCAAACGTTCCGTCCATCATCCCCTTTTGTATCGCTTTGTTCGCCCTAAGTTGGCGGGGGTATGCCCAGACGTGGGTCCCTTGCTCACTTTGCCACTGGATTCAAGCAAGCCTGGCTGATGACGGCTGGAATGCCAGAAACCAGTCCTAGGATGCTTGTTTCCGGTCCAGGGAAGACATGGCTTGGCAGTTCGGGCTGGATTGTTCCCATGAGGCACAGGGTCAGACTGATTTGCATATGGCCATGTCTGAACTGGGGTGGTGGAGTGAGCTAAAGAATGATGATGGATTTAACCCAGATCAGTTGACTGGGGGTGAGTGTTTGATTGGCTCAAACGTTCCGTCCATCATCCCCTTTTGTATCGCTTTGTTCGCCCTAAGTTGGCGGGGGTATGCCCAGACGTGGGTCCCTTGCTCACTTTGCCACTGGATTCAAGCAAGCCTGGCTGATGACGGCTGGAATGCCAGAAACCGGTCCTAGGATGCTTGTTTCCAGTCCAGGGAAGACATGGCTTGGCAGTTCGGGCTGGACTGTTCCCATGAGGCACAGGGTCAGACTGATTTGCATATGGCCATGTCTGAACTGGGGTGGTGGAGTGAGCTAAAGAATGATGATGGATTTAACCCAGATCAGTTGACTGGGGGTGAGTGTTTGATTGGCTCAAACGTTCCGTCCATCATCCCCTTTTGTATTGCTTTGTTCGCCCTAAGTTGGCGGGGGTATGCCCAGACGTGGGTCCCTTGCTCACTTTGCCACTGGATTCAAGCAAGCCTGGCTGATGACGGCTGGAATGCCAGAAACCGGTCCTAGGATGCTTGTTTCCGGTCCAGGGAAGACATGGCTTGGCAGTTCGGGCTGGACTGTTCCCATGAGGCACAGGGTCAGACTGATTTGCATATGGCCATGTCTGAACTGGGGTGGTGGAGTGAGCTAAAGAATGATGATGGATTTAACCCAGATCAGTTGACTGGGGGTGAGTGTTTGATTGGCTCAAACGTTCCGTCCATCATCCCCTTTTGTATCGCTTTGTTCGCCCTAAGTTGGCGGGGGTATGCCCAGACGTGGGTCCCTTGCTCACTTTGCCACTGGATTCAAGCAAGCCTGGCTGATGACGGCTGGAATGCCAGAAACCGGTCCTAGGATGCTTGTTTCCGGTCCAGGGAAGACATGGCTTGGCAGTTCGGGCTGGACTGTTCCCATGAGGCACAGGGTCAGACTGATTTGCATATGGCCATGTCTGAACTGGGGTGGTGGAGTGAGCTAAAGAATCATGATGGATTTAACCCAGATAAGTTGACTGGGGGTGAGTGTTTGATTGGCTCAAACGTTCCGTCCATCATCCCCTTTTGTATCGCTTTGTTCGCCCTAAGTTGGCGGGGGTATGCCCAGACGTAGGTCCCTTGCTCACTTTGCCACTGGATTCAAGCAAGCCTGGCTGATGACGGCTGGAATGCCAGAAACCGGTCCTAGGATGCTTGTTTCCGGTCCAGGGAAGACATGGCTTGGCAGTTCGGGCTGGACTGTTCCCATGAGGCACAGGGTCAGACTGATTTGCATATGGCCATGTCTGAACTGGGGTGGTGGAGTGAGCTAAAGAATGATGATGGATTTAACCCAGATCAGTTGACTGGGGGTGAGTGTTTGATTGGCTCAAACGTTCCGTCCATCATCCCCTTTTGTATCGCTTTGTTCGCCCTAAGTTGGCGGGGGTATGCCCAGACGTGGGTCCCTTGCTCACTTTGCCACTGGATTCAAGCAAGCCTGGCTGATGACGGCTGGAATGCCAGAAACCGGTCCTAGGATGCTTGTTTCCGGTCCAGGGAAGACATGGCTTGGCAGTTCGGGCTGGACTGTTCCCATGAGGCACAGGGTCAGACTGATTTGCATATGGCCATGTCTGAACTGGGGTGGTGGAGTGAGCTAAAGAATGATGATGGATTTAACCCAGATCAGTTGACTGGGTGTGAGTGTTTGATTGGCTCAAACGTTCCGTCCATCATCCCCTTTTGTATCGCTTTGTTCGCCCTAAGTTGGCGGGGGTATGCCCAGACGTGGGTCCCTTGCTCACTTTGCCACTGGATTCAAGCAAGCCTGGCTGATGACGGCTGGAATGCCAGAAACCGGTCCTAGGATGCTTGTTTCCGGTCCAGGGAAGACATGGCTTGGCAGTTCGGGCTGGACTGTTCCCATGAGGCACAGGGTCAGACTGATTTGCATATGGCCATGTCTGAACTGGGGTGGTGGAGTGAGCTAAAGAATGATGATGGATTTAACCCAGATCAGTTGACTGGGGGTGAGTGTTTGATTGGCTCAAACGTTCCGTCCATCATCCCCTTTTGTATCGCTTTGTTCGCCCTAAGTTGGCGGGGGTATGCCCAGACGTGGGTCCCTTGCTCACTTTGCCACTGGATTGAAGCAAGCCTGGCTGATGACGGCTGGAATGCCAGAAACCGGTCCTAGGATGCTTGTTTCTGGTCCAGGGAAGACATGGCTTGGCAGTTCGGGCTGGACTGTTCCCATGAGGCACAGGGTCAGACTGATTTGCATATGGCCATGTCTGAACTGGGGTGGTGGAGTGAGCTAAAGAATGATGATGGATTTAACCCAGATCAGTTCACTGGGGGTGAGTGTTTGATTGGCTCAAACGTTCCGTCCATCATCCCCTTTTGTATCGCTTTGTTCGCCCTAAGTTGGCGGGGGTATGCCCAGACGTGGGTCCCTTGCTCACTCTGCCACTGGATTCAAGCAAGCCTGGCTGATGACGGCTGGAATGCCAGAAACCGGTCCTAGGATGCTTGTTTCCGGTCCAGGGAAGACATGGCTTGGCAGTGCGGGCTGGACTGTTCCCATGAGGCACAGGGTCAGACTGATTTGCATATGGCCATGTCTGAACTGGTGTGGTGGAGTGAGCTAAAGAATGATGATGGATTTAACCCAGATCAGTTGACTGGGGGTGAGTGTTTGATTGGCTCAAACGTTCCGTCCATCATCCCCTTTTGTATCGCTTTGTTCGCCCTAAGTTGGCGGGGGTATGCCCAGACGTGGGTCCCTTGCTCACTTTGCCACTGGATTCAAGCAAGCCTGGCTGATGACGGCTGGAATGCCAGAAACCGGTCCTAGGATGCTTGTTTCCGGTCCAGGGAAGACATGGCTTGGCAGTTCGGGCTGGACTGTTCCCATGAGGCACAGGGTCAGACTGATTTGCATATGGCCATGTCTGAACTGGGGTGGTGGAGTGAGTTAAAGAATGATGATGGATTTAACCCAGATCAGTTGACTGGGGGTGAGTGTTTGATTGGCTCAAACGTTCCGTCCATCATCCCCTTTTGTATCGCTTTGTTCGCCCTAAGTTGGCGGGTGTATGCCCAGACGTGGGTCCCTTGCTCACTTTGCCACTGGATTCAAGCAAGCCTGGCTGATGACGGCTGGAATGCCAGAAACCGGTCCTAGGATGCTTGTTTCCGGTCCAGGGAAGACATGGCTTGGCAGTTCGGGCTGGACTGTTCCCATGAGGCACAGGGTCAGACTGATTTGCATATGGCCATGTCTGAACTGGGGTGGTGGAGTGAGCTAAAGAATGATGATGGATTTAACCCAGATCAGTTGACTGGGGGTGAGTGTTTGATTGGCTCAAACGTTCCGTCCATCATCCCCTTTTGTATCGCTTTGTTCGCCCTAAGTTGGCGGGGGTATGCCCAGACGTGGGTCCCTTGCTCACTTTGCCACTGGATTCAAGCAAGCCTGGCTGATGACGGCTGGAATGCCAGAAACCGGTCCTAGGATGCTTGTTTCCGGTCCAGGGAAGACATGGCTTGGCAGTTCGGGCTGGACTGTTCCCATGAGGCACAGGGTCAGACTGATTTGCATATGGCCATGTCTGAACTGGGGTGGTGGAGTGAGCTAAAGAATGATGATGGATTTAACCCAGATCAGTTGACTGGGGGTGAGTGTTTGATTGGCTCAAACGTTCCGTCCATCATCCCCTTTTGTATCGCTTTGTTCGCCCTAAGTTGGCGGGGGTATGCCCAGACGTGGGTCCCTTGCTCACTTTGCCACTGGATTCAAGCAAGCCTGGCTGATGACGGCTGGAATGCCAGAAACCGGTCCTAGGATGCTTGTTTCCGGTCCAGGGAAGACATGGCTTGGCAGTTCGGGCTGGACTGTTCCCATGAGGCACAGGGTCAGACTGATTTGCATATGGCCATGTCTGAACTGGGGTGGTGGAGTGAGCTAAAGAATGATGATGGATTTAACCCAGATCAGTTGACTGGGGGTGAGTGTTTGATTGGCTCAAACGTTCCGTCCATCATCCCCTTTTGTATCGCTTTGTTCGCCCTAAGTTGGCGGGGGTATGCCCAGACGTGGGTCCCTTGCTCACTTTGCCACTGGATTCAAGAAAGCCTGGCTGATGACGGCTGGAATGCCAGAAACCGGTCCTAGGATGCTTGTTTCCGGTCCAGGGAAGACATGGCTTGGCAGTTCGGGCTGGACTGTTCCCATGAGGCACAGGGTCAGACTGATTTGCATATGGCCATGTCTGAACTGGGGTGGTGGAGTGAGCTAAAGAATGATGATGGATTTAACCCAGATCAGTTGACTGGGGGTGAGTGTTTGATTGGCTCAAACGTTCCGTCCATCATCCCCTTTTGTATCGCTTTGTTCGCCCTAAGTTGGCGGGGGTATGCCCAGACGTGGGTCCCTTGCTCACTTTGCCACTGGATTCAAGCAAGCCTGGCTGATGACGGCTGGAATGCCAGAAACCGGTCCTAGGATGCTTGTTTCCGGTCCAGGGAAGACATGGCTTGGCAGTTCGGGCTGGACTGTTCCCATGAGGCACAGGGTCAGACTGATTTGCATATGGCCATGTCTGAACTGGGGTGGTGGAGTGAGCTAAAGAATGATGATGGATTTAACCCAGATCAGTTGACTGGGGGTGAGTGTTTTGATTGGCTCAAACGTTCCGTCCATCATCCCCTTTTGTATCGCTTTGTTCGCCCTAAGTTGGCGGGGGTATGCCCAGACGTGGGTCCCTTGCTCACTTTGCCACTGGATTCAAGCAAGCCTGGCTGATGACGGCTGGAATGCCAGAAACCGGTCCTAGGATGCTTGTTTACGGTCCAGGGAAGACATGGCTTGGCAGTTCGGGCTGGACTGTTCCCATGAGGCACAGGGTCAGACTGATTTGCATATGGCCATGTCTGAACTGGGGTGGTGGAGTGAGCTAAAGAATGCTGATGGATTTAACCCAGATCAGTTGACTGGGGGTGAGTGTTTGATTGGCTCAAACGTTCCGTCCATCATCCCCTTTTGTATCGCTTTGTTCGCCCTAAGTTGGCGGGGGTATGCCCAGACGTGGGTCCCTTGCTCACTTTGCCACTGGATTCAAGCAAGCCTGGCTGATGACGGCTGGAATGCCAGAAACCGGTCCTAGGATGCTTGTTTCCGGTCCAGGGAAGACATGGCTTGGCAGTTCGGGCTGGACTGTTCCCATGAGGCACAGGGTCAGACTGATTTGCATATGGCCATGTCTGAACTGGGGTGGTGGAGTGAGCTAAAGAATGATGATGGATTTAACCCAGATCAGTTGACTGGGGGTGAGTGTTTGATTGGCTCAAACGTTCCGTCCATCATCCCCTTTTGTATCGCTTTGTTCGCCCTAAGTTGGCGGGGGTATGCCCAGACGTGGGTCCCTTGCTCACTTTGCCACTGGATTCAAGCAAGCCTGGCTGATGACGGCTGGAATGCCAGAAACCGGTCCTAGGATGCTTGTTTCCGGTCCAGGGAAGACATGGCTTGGCAGTTCGGGCTGGACTGTTCCCATGAGGCACAGGGTCAGACTGATTTGCATATGGCCATGTCTGAACTGGGGTGGTGGAGTGAGCTAAAGAATGATGATGGATTTAACCCAGATCAGTTGACTGGGGGTGAGTGTTTGATTGGCTCAAACGTTCCGTCCATCATCCCCTTTTGTATCGCTTTGTTCGCCCTAAGTTGGCGGGGGTATGCCCAGACGTGGGTCCCTTGCTCACTTTGCCACTGGATTCAAGCAAGCCTGGCTGATGACGGCTGGAATGCCAGAAACCGGTCCTAGGATGCTTGTTTCCGGTCCAGGGAAGACATGGCTTGGCAGTTCGGGCTGGACTGTTCCCATGAGGCACAGGGTCAGACTGATTTGCATATGGCCATGTCTGAACTGGGGTGGTGGAGTGAGCTAAAGAATGATGATGGATTTAACCCAGATCAGTTGACTGGGGGTGAGTGTTTGATTGGCTCAAACGTTCCGTCCATCATCCCCTTTTGTATCGCTTTGTTCGCCCTAAGTTGGCGGGGGTATGCCCAGACGTGGGTCCCTTGCTCACTTTGCCACTGGATTCAAGCAAGCCTGGCTGATGACGGCTGGAATGCCAGAAACCGGTCCTAGGATGCTTGTTTCCGGTCCAGGGAAGACATGGCTTGGCAGTTCGGGCTGGACTCTTCGCATGAGGCACAGGGTCAGACTGATTTGCATATGGCCATGTCTGAACTGGGGTGGTGGAGTGAGCTAAAGAATGATGATGGATTTAACCCAGATCAGTTGACTGGGGGTGAGTGTTTGATTGGCTCAAACGTTCCGTCCATCATCCCCTTTTGTATCGCTTTGTTCGCCCTAAGTTGGCGGGGGTATGCCCAGACGTGGGTCCCTTGCTCACTTTGCCACTGGATTCAAGCAAGCCTGGCTGATGACGGCTGGAATGCCAGAAACCGGTCCTAGGATGCTTGTTTCCGGTCCAGGGAAGACATGGCTTGGCAGTTCGGGCTGGACTGTTCCCATGAGGCACAGGGTCAGACTGATTTGCATATGGCCATGTCTGAACTGGGGTGGTGGAGTGAGCTAAAGAATGATGATGGATTTAACCCAGATCAGTTGACTGGGGTGAGTGTTTGATTGGCTCAAACGTTCCGTCCATCATCCCCTTTTGTATCGCTTTGTTCGCCCTAAGTTGGCGGGGGTATGCCCAGACGTGGGTCCCTTGCTCACTTTGCCACTGGATTCAAGCAAGCCTGGCTGATGACGGCTGGAATGCCAGAAACCGGTCCTAGGATGCTTGTTTCCGGTCCAGGGAAGACATGGCTTGGCAGTTCGGGCTGGACTGTTCCCATGAGGCACAGGGTCAGACTGATTTGCATATGGCCATGTCTGAACTGGGGTGGTGGAGTGAGCTAAAGAATGATGATGGATTTAACCCAGATCAGTTGACTGGGGGTGAGTGTTTGATTGGCTCAAACGTTCCGTCCATCATCCCCTTTTGTATCGCTTTGTTCGCCCTAAGTTGGCGGGGGTATGCCCAGACGTGGGTCCCTTGCTCACTTTGCCACTGGATTCAAGCAAGCCTGGCTGATGACGGCTGGAATGCCAGAAACCGGTCCTAGGATGCTTGTTTCCGGTCCAGGGAAGACATGGCTTGGCAGTTCGGGCTGGACTGTTCCCATGAGGCACAGGGTCAGACTGATTTGCATATGGCCATGTCTGAACTGGGGTGGTGGAGTGAGCTAAAGAATGATGATGGATTTAACCCAGATCAGTTGACTGGGGGTGAGTGTTTGATTGGCTCAAACGTTCCGTCCATCATCCCCTTTTGTATCGCTTTGTTCGCCCTAAGTTGGCGGGGGTATGCCCAGACGTGGGTCCCTTGCTCACTTTGCCACTGGATTCAAGCAAGCCTGGCTGATGACGGCTGGAATGCCAGAAACCGGTCCTAGGATGCTTGTTTCCGGTCCAGGGAAGACATGGCTTGGCAGTTCGGGCTGGACTGTTCCCATGAGGCACAGGGTCAGACTGATTTGCATATGGCCATGTCTGAACTGGGGTGGTGGAGTGAGCTAAAGAATGATGATGGATTTAACCCAGATCAGTTGACTGGGGGTGAGTGTTTGATTGGCTCAAACGTTCCGTCCATCATCCCCTTTTGTATCGCTTTGTTCGCCCTAAGTTGGCGGGGGTATGCCCAGACGTGGGTCCCTTGCTCACTTTGCCACTGGATTCAAGCAAGCCTGGCTGATGACGGCTGGAATGCCAGAAACCGGTCCTAGGATGCTTGTTTCCGGTCCAGGGAAGACATGGCTTGGCAGTTCGGGCTGGACTGTTCCCATGAGGCACAGGGTCAGACTGATTTGCATATGGCCATGTCTGAACTGGGGTGGTGGAGTGAGCTAAAGAATGATGATGGATTTAACCCAGATCAGTTGACTGGGGGTGAGTGTTTGATTGGCTCAAACGTTCCGTCCATCATCCCCTTTTGTATCGCTTTGTTCGCCCTAAGTTGGCGGGGGTATGCCCAGACGTGGGTCCCTTGCTCACTTTGCCACTGGATTCAAGCAAGCCTGGCTGATGACGGCTGGAATGCCAGAAACCGGTCCTAGGATGCTTGTTTCCGGTCCAGGGAAGACATGGCTTGGCAGTTCGGGCTGGACTGTTCCCATGAGGCACAGGGTCAGACTGATTTGCATATGGCCATGTCTGAACTGGGGTGGTGGAGTGAGCTAAAGAATGATGATGGATTTAACCCAGATCAGTTGACTGGGGGTGAGTGTTTGATTGGCTCAAACGTTCCGTCCATCATCCCCTTTTGTATCGCTTTGTTCGCCCTAAGTTGGCGGGGGTATGCCCAGACGTGGGTCCCTTGCTCACTTTGCCACTGGATTCAAGCAAGCCTGGCTGATGACGGCTGGAATGCCAGAAACCGGTCCTAGGATGCTTGTTTCCGGTCCAGGGAAGACATGGCTTGGCAGTTCGGGCTGGACTGTTCCCATGAGGCACAGGGTCAGACTGATTTGCATATGGCCATGTCTGAACTGGGGTGGTGGAGTGAGCTAAAGAATGATGATGGATTTAACCCAGATCAGTTGACTGGGGGTGAGTGTTTGATTGGCTCAAACGTTCTGTCCATCATCCCCTTTTGTATCGCTTTGTTCGCCCTAAGTTGGCGGGGGTATGCCCAGACGTGGGTCCCTTGCTCACTTTGCCACTGGATTCAAGCAAGCCTGGCTGATGACGGCTGGAATGCCAGAAACCGGTCCCAGGATGCTTGTTTCTGGTCCAGGGAGGACCTGGCCAGGCAGTTCGGTCTGGACTGTTCCCATGAGGCACAGGGTCAGACTGATTTGCATATGGCCATGTCTGAACTGGGGTGGTGGAGTGAGCTAAAGAATGATGATGGATTTAACCCAGATCAGTTGACTGGGGGTGAGTGTTTGATTGGCTCAAACGTTCCGTCCATCATCCCCTTTTGTATCGCTTTGTTCGCCCTAAGTTGGCGGGGGTATGCCCAGACGTGGGTCCCTTGCTCACTTTGCCACTGGATTCAAGCAAGCCTGGCTGATGACGGCTGGAATGCCAGAAACCGGTCCTAGGATGCTTGTTTCCGGTCCAGGGAAGACATGGCTTGGCAGTTCGGGCTGGACTGTTCCCATGAGGCACAGGGTCAGACTGATTTGCATATGGCCATGTCTGAACTGGGGTGGTGGAGTGAGCTAAAGAATGATGATGGATTTAACCCAGATCAGTTGACTGGGGGTGAGTGTTTGATTGGCTCAAACGTTCCGTCCATCATCCCCTTTTGTATCGCTTTGTTCGCCCTAAGTTGGCGGGGGTATGCCCAGACGTGGGTCCCTTGCTCACTTTGCCACTGGATTCAAGCAAGCCTGGCTGATGACGGCTGGAATGCCAGAAACCGGTCCTAGGATGCTTGTTTCCGGTCCAGGGAAGACATGGCTTGGCAGTTCGGGCTGGACTGTTCCCATGAGGCACAGGGTCAGACTGATTTGCATATGGCCATGTCTGAACTGGGGTGGTGGAGTGAGCTAAAGAATGATGATGGATTTAACCCAGATCAGTTGACTGGGGGTGAGTGTTTGATTGGCTCAAACGTTCCGTCCATCATCCCCTTTTGTATCGCTTTGTTCGCCCTAAGTTGGCGGGGGTATGCCCAGACGTGGGTCCCTTGCTCACTTTGCCACTGGATTCAAGCAAGCCTGGCTGATGACGGCTGGAATGCCAGAAACCGGTCCTAGGATGCTTGTTTCCGGTCCAGGGAAGACATGGCTTGGCAGTTCGGGCTGGACTGTTCCCATGAGGCACAGGGTCAGACTGATTTGCATATGGCCATGTCTGAACTGGGGTGGTGGAGTGAGCTAAAGAATGATGATGGATTTAACCCAGATCAGTTGACTGGGGGTGAGTGTTTGATTGGCTCAAACGTTCCGTCCATCATCCCCTTTTGTATCGCTTTGTTCGCCCTAAGTTGGCGGGGGTATGCCCAGACGTGGGTCCCTTGCTCACTTTGCCACTGGATTCAAGCAAGCCTGGCTGATGACGGCTGGAATGCCAGAAACCGGTCCTAGGATGCTTGTTTCCGGTCCAGGGAAGACATGGCTTGGCAGTTCGGGCTGGACTGTTCCCATGAGGCACAGGGTCAGACTGATTTGCATATGGCCATGTCTGAACTGGGGTGGTGGAGTGAGCTAAAGAATGATGATGGATTTAACCCAGATCAGTTGACTGGGAGTGAGTGTTTGATTGGCTCAAACGTTCCGTCCATCATCCCCTTTTGTATCGCTTTGTTCGCCCTAAGTTGGCGGGGGTATGCCCAGACGTGGGTCCCTTGCTCACTTTGCCACTGGATTCAAGCAAGCCTGGCTGATGACGGCTGGAATGCCAGAAACCGGTCCTAGGATGCTTGTTTCCGGTCCAGGGAAGACATGGCTTGGCAGTTCGGGCTGGACTGTTCCCATGAGGCACAGGGTCAGACTGATTTGCATATGGCCATGTCTGAACTGGGGTGGTGGAGTGAGCTAAAGAATGATGATGGATTTAACCCAGATCAGTTGACTGGGGGTGAGTGTTTGATTGGCTCAAACGTTCCGTCCATCATCCCCTTTTGTATCGCTTTGTTCGCCCTAAGTTGGCGGGGGTATGCCCAGACGTGGGTCCCTTGCTCACTTTGCCACTGGATTCAAGCAAGCCTGGCTGATGACGGCTGGAATGCCAGAAACCGGTCCTAAGATGCTTGTTTCCGGTCCAGGGAAGACATGGCTTGGCAGTTCGGGCTGGACTGTTCCCATGAGGCACAGGGTCAGACTGATTTGCATATGGCCATGTCTGAACTGGGGTGGTGGAGTGAGCTAAAGAATGATGATGGATTTAACCCAGATCAGTTGACTGGGGGTGAGTGTTTGATTGGCTCAAACGTTCCGTCCATCATCCCCTTTTGTATCGCTTTGTTCGCCCTAAGTTGGCGGGGGTATGCCCAGACGTGGGTCCCTTGCTCACTTTGCCACTGGATTCAAGCAAGCCTGGCTGATGACGGCTGGAATGCCAGAAACCGGTCCTAGGATGCTTGTTTCCGGTCCAGGGAAGACATGGCTTGGCAGTTCGGGCTGGACTGTTCCCATGAGGCACACGGTCAGACTGATTTGCATATGGCCATGTCTGAACTGGGGTGGTGGAGTGAGCTAAAGAATGATGATGGATTTAACCCAGATCAGTTGACTGGGGGTGAGTGTTTGATTGGCTCAAACGTTCCGTCCATCATCCCCTTTTGTATCGCTTTGTTCGCCCTAAGTTGGCGGGGGTATGCCCAGACGTGGGTCCCTTGCTCACTTTGCCACTGGATTCAAGCAAGCCTGGCTGATGACGGCTGGAATGCCAGAAACCGGTCCTAGGATGCTTGTTTCCGGTCCAGTGAAGACATGGCTTGGCAGTTCGGGCTGGACTGTTCCCATGAGGCACAGGGTCAGACTGATTTGCATATGGCCATGTCTGAACTGGGGTGGTGGAGTGAGCTAAAGAATGATGATGGATTTAACCCAGATCAGTTGACTAGGGGTGAGTGTTTGATTGGCTCAAACGTTCCGTCCATCATCCCCTTTTGTATCGCTTTGTTCGCCCTAAGTTGGCGGGGGTATGCCCAGACGTGGGTCCCTTGCTCACTTTGCCACTGGATTCAAGCAAGCCTGGCTGATGACGGCTGGAATGCCAGAAACCGGTCCTAGGATGCTTGTTTCCGGTCCAGGGAAGACATGGCTTGGCAGTTCGGGCTGGACTGTTCCCATGAGGCACAGGGTCAGACTGATTTGCATATGGCCATGTCTGAACTGGGGTGGTGGAGTGAGCTAAAGAATGATGATGGATTTAACCCAGATCAGTTGACTGGGGGTGAGTGTTTGATTGGCTCAAACGTTCTGTCCATCATCCCCTTTTGTATTGCAAAATATGCACCGGCACAATAACAAAGGGGTGTTCCCTCATTTATATGGGGGTGTGTTTCCAATGTAAATGAAGACACCTTT
This sequence comes from Calotriton arnoldi, assembly GCA_963921515.1. Classification (NCBI taxonomy): domain Eukaryota; kingdom Metazoa; phylum Chordata; class Amphibia; order Caudata; family Salamandridae; genus Calotriton; species Calotriton arnoldi. Next base: position 13,832 of record CAWUFW010025978.1, on the reverse strand, counting down.
TCATTTGTGCCCAAGTTCTATTACAGATGCGGGCACAGAAGCAATACTGTGTGCTACATTGAGATGCTAAACATATGAGGTGACCTCAGTATTCCCCCAAAGAGTGACAATTTGAACGGGAGTAGAGGTTCCCAGGGACCCCACAGGAATTCCCCTGCAGGGGGAAGCAGTCAGATACTGCACCTGCCTGCCCGAAGCTTGCATTGAAAGGTGCACCAGTGACTTGAAGCAGCTTAGCCGCCTTTCACTGTGAACAATGCCTTCTCTATCAGGTGCATCTAATTAAGGGTGGTCCAGGCACGAACAGGCATATTGCGCCTGTTCCCTAATCTCGTCATGCAGGCAGGAATAGGAAATCATAAAGGATGTACAAATGGACCTTAAGATCGAAGGGAGAAATAGGTTGGCAAAATTGGATACTGGAAACAATAACAGGATCAGAGAAAAGAGGCACATCACTCTTATGCCACGCTGAAAAAACTGCAATTAAAAGGCCAATTGCATCGCATAGTAGAGGAGGTCGGAGAACATAACATAATGTGCATTTGCAGAAGGCACCCCAAAGGGTTCTCTCCAAGCGTTTTTGGCACTATTGACAGGAGAACAGATGTTTATTGTTACTCAGCTCAATGGTGCTCAGAAAAAGATTTGCAGAGGCGGCAAATGCAATGCTGACATGGCACCTGCATGATGGATTCATTATAGAGTGCTTTGACGTGCTTCAAAGAAAGCGAAAAAGCACTAAGTACAGCTCTATACATGGTTTGCGTATTGTACAAGACATCTCAGAATGCTCAGGAGTCGCTGGTGCAAACTGATGATATAGTAATAATCTGCTTCTTTCTGTGTGAAGATTTGTAAACGCTAATAAACGTCGGCCAATTCTTGAGCTCCGAAGAGGTAACACCTGGGGTCCTTAAAGGTGCACACTGCCTGTGGCTAGTCAAGGTACACAGGTCTCCTTAGTAAAAATCATTCATCAACAGAAAATGCTTTTCAAATGTTTGCAGATGTTTGCAGATGACAAGCAGAATCTGCGCCACACAAGTAGAATATCTACAACCAAGTCAGAAATACAGAATAAGTAAGCTACATTTTAGTCTTTAATTTGTAGTTTGTGTATTTAGCTGCAGTTGTTTTACAAAGTATGGGATGACTTTCTTAAGACTGGCCCATCTTTACCCTACAGCCTCCTCCTCTAAAAACAGGACGGCCCAGATTCTCAAAAGAATCATGGAAAAGCAGCGCAGAGTAGCGTGACAGGGAGGGAGCAGGAGAGCTCCCTCCCTGTCACTCAAAGCTCTCTCCTTCGCTCTCCCTAGCGCCGGTGCAGATTTTAGCTGCCGTGTGTCAGGCACACACCTGAGTGCCATAGTGCTAGCGTACGTGCCTGAGTCTACCATATATTTTGTACTGAAAGAGACCCTTCCAGTCCAAAATACTATGCTTAGACACACTTTAAAGCTTTTCCTACTTTGTTTGTGTCCTGCACTGTGCAGCATGCATGCAAAGCCAGAAAAGAAAAGAGAAATACAAATATTTCTCCTTGCAACGCCTCTTTTCAAATGGAGTTAACTTTTGGTGCTAACCCCTGTCTACTATTGTTTGTGTGGGTGATTGCATGGGAACGCCCATGTACCACCCAAGTAACTCCCCCTTGGTTCTAAGTAACGCAAAGCAGTGCTTTTCTTAGTTGTCAAACAACTATTGTTCCATTTCAAAAGTGGCAGTGGATTTATTGCCTTATGACGTGAATTTTTGATGCATCATTATATGTTGTCAAAGTGCAAGTCTTGAATTGTGCTTTAAATGTATTCAGTTATTGTTGGACTGTACTGTAGTCTACGTTTGGGAAGGAAATGCCACCTTGAATTCTTCTATTCTACTAGCTTCTTTGTACGAAAAGAAATCAGTGGCGAATCTGCTGAAGTGGCTCGTTTTACCATGTTCGTCATCCCTCTACCTATTTTCTCTTGTTAAATGTCCATCTCAAAGTATTTTCGACAGCTTTGACAGTCATTCTACGTACATGAAGTCTTGGTGTAGAATATATAAGCCTGCACCAATCTTCAGATCATGCTGCTCTGACCGTGGAGGTATCTGTCACCTTTTATCTGATCCGGGAATTTCAAGGTGCCCATCACCAAGAGTCAATAGATGGACAGCGACCTCATGTACACCGCAAAACAATTTATATTTTCAGATAATCAAGATGGTTGGCTGTGTTATTACGTATAATCAGTATGATTGGAATTTGCTTTTTCGGATAATGCTGTTGACCCAGTTAGCAATTAATCTGGAAAATGTAATCCTAGACTACTAAAACTGAGTGATGCCACATTAATTGCAGATTGTGCATTATAAAAATACCAATTAAAAATAACAAAGTTATCCTTATACCTAAGTAGTGGGATATTGCTTAAATTGAATGTTTTACAAATTTAAAGAACATGAACATGGCATTCAATTTTTTTTTTTTTTTATTGTAGTTAATGTTTTTTTGTGATGGTAACTCCTCCTAAAGTGGAATTCACATCCTTATGCCATCCATCCCTCCAGATTGACATGCATGATAGAGACAGGGGACTCATCTGTACTATGAAAAAATGAAGGGCATATTTACAAGGGCCCTGTGCCACTGGAGCATCACTTTTTTTGATGTTGTGGTGACACACAATGCTGAGCCATATTTACAAGGCAGCGCAAAGCCACCCTGCATGGCTTTTAATGACCTTGTAAATATGGCCCCCTTGCATGCATTACTCTGCATAAAAGGGTTTTTTCATGGGTGTTGCTGTGGGTGTTCCCACGCAACACCCATGGATTCTGATGCATTCCCAGATTTACAAGGTTTCACAAACCTGAGAATGTGTCAGATTCTAACGACTCCCCACGGGAGGCGTTAAAGTGGCGCAACGAGGGGAAATGCCGTTATTTCTCCTTGTTTTTTGCTCTTTCTATGTGTGCTGCATTGTGCAGCACACATAGGAGGAAAACACCATCAATCATCCCTTCAATGCAGGCACCCTTGCACCATGGTGCAAAGGTGCCTGTGCTGGCGCTAGACAGCCAATTGTGCACCAGTGCAGTGGAAAGCACAGGGATGCATCGTATTGCTGTAAATATGATGCATCCTTATACTTTCCTAATGACTCCGCGCAGCAAGATGGCTTGCTGTGTTGCGTCATTTTCTAGTAAATATGTCCTTTAGTGTACTATGTGTACTATTGGCAACTGAATTACCAGGAGTCCTGAGGCTTGCATGCCTCATTGTGGAATAGGGTTATTGTACTGACACAAAATGTTTGACTCTTGGACGCTATCTGTACAACAGTGGAATGATAATTCTTACTTGTGAATGTAATGGCTACTATAAAACACTCTTAGCTTTTACTAATTTAGGCTTGTAAACATAAATGTCTGGAGTAAAGCATGAAGTCTGAGTGACTAAGGGGCTGATTAAGAGTCTGGCGGTCCTCAGTAGGCCAAATTTGTGGAGGTACGGCGGTGGAGGTCTCCCCACCGCTCTATTAAGAGATGGGCGGTAGGGCCGCCACAGCCGCCAGGGAACCACTGTTCCCTGGCATATTAGGAGTTTCCTCTCTGCCAGGGTTTTCGTGGCGGTTCCTCCTCCATATAAACCCTGGCAGAGAGGAAATAAAGGGGACTCTACAAGGCCCCCTGGTGCCCCTACGCCCTGTGGATGCACACAGGGGGCACAACATGTGCCCCCTGTGTGCAGGCACACTAGTTACTGCACAGCATGGACTTTTCAGTCCATGCTGTGCATGAACTATGTTTGGCATTCCCATTGCAGTTCTCGTTTTTAGAGGCACCGCTGTGGAAACGCCAAAAAAAAGCCCACCAGACAGGAGGAAACTACAAATTTAGCAGGCGGCCTCATCACAGGTTGGGCTGTGCGGTGGCGGGGCGGATTCGGCGCCGCATTGCCAAACTCGTAATCGGGCCCCTAGTAACAAATTCCAATGGTCAAAATTGAATTTTTTAACTTATCCAGTGTGTTTGAGTATGAATTCCATATTAGCTACCTAAAAAATCCACAATCATCACATTGTAGATAATTGCTCGCCTGAAATCAAGGACTGCTGGTACCAAAGCTAAATAATATTTTCTTATTAGTCAAATACAGGTGGTGAAGTTTTAAAATGAATAGGAATGCATAGGAAGCTTGACTTCAACCAAAGGGTTTGGGGTGGGGGTAACCCGGAATATGTAAAATAAATAATTTAATTTAGCCAATCCTGAAGAAGCATGCAAAACAGTTTTCAGTACTAAGTGCTAAATAATGGTTGATTACTTACTAGTTATCCTCATTCTCTGCTTACTCCAGGAAACATTACACTGACCCTGAACACGTTAAAGACCCTGAATAGATAATGAAATGATTGATATTCAAAGAATCTGGAATAACTTTGCACCTTATTTGGGGTCATGGGCAGCTTTGACACATGCAAAATGACATGACGGAAACAATGGTCCTGAGTCACAAGGCTTTCATCTTCAGTATGTTTTACTCCTGAAAAGCTAGGTGTAAGCCATACCTCAGAAAATAGTATGGCAGAAAAACCTCTGTTTATGAGGCCCATTAGTTGCTATTCTTCAGCTTTATTTTGTACCTTCTTTTTTAATTTATAGTGTTACCTTATTGACATTGTGGCACAGAAAGTGGTTATGTAAATGCAAATTATGTAAAGGGCAACGTAGCCTTCAATAGGGCAAATTCCTACTTAATATAGGGGCATATTAGCAAGAAGAGGCGATAATCATCGCTAACCCTGCTTAGCGTGATTTATTTTATCGCCGGCTATCGCTGGAATATATCGCCACGCTAACGCTGTATTAGCAACGATTAGCGCTATGGCGATGAATATTCCAGCGATAAGCGGGGAAATGGGCCAACATCGCTGAAAAACCAGCGATGTTGCATGGAGAAGGAGAACACCTTGCTGATACGACCCTGTGGTCGTATCAGCATAATCCACCCCCCATGTTAGGTATGGCTAACACCTGCTAATTGCAGGTGTTAAATAAATGGCGATGACCCCGGTTAGCGCGACTTTTCACGTCGCTAACTGGGGCCATGGCCACCTTGCTAATAGGCGATAGGCCTGTTAGCTGGTGTTTCCCAGGTTTGTTCGTCGGGAACGCCCACTTTGCATGTCATTAGCGATAAATATCGCTGACATGCAAAGCGGTAAAAACGGGCGCTAATGCCCGCAAACTGTCGCTAACTGCTGTTAGAGACAGTTTGCTGATAGGGCGATATGAATATCGCCGCTTTAGCGGCAAAAGTGCCGCTAAAGCGGCGATAGTGCCCTTGCTAATATGCCCCATAGTTTTGTGTGCTTCTGCATTCTTTTATAAAATACTTCTTTAAAAAATGCTGACTACTCTGTGCATTTTATCCAATATATGCAAGCTTGTTGAGGAAGAGGTGGACGTTTTTCTTATATGATTGCCTGATATGGCTGCCTGAGGTAGAGGTGAGCGTTTTTCTCATGAGGTTGTTAATGATTCTAACTGTTTGTAAAATTAATTTCTTCTTATTCTTGCATGTTTTGCTTATCACTTTTTTGAGAGTGTTTTATTTCGACCAGCCACCCTCCTTCATTTGGCTTATTGTTTTAGAAGTAGACTATGTTTGTTGAGCATTTATTGGGGATGTAACTTTCTGGCTACAATTTGTTGGAAGGAGAACGAGGCTTGAACACAAGCTGCTTCTACATAGGTATTATCTTGGTTGAGATGTCTCAAATACACTTCTTGAATTATAAAACAATACAGTGGTGCCCAAGCTGTTTATGTAGTACAATATTTAATTAGTTGAGTACAGCCTGAAGGATCTTATTCACAAAAGCTTAAAGTATAGAGAAGAAAAAGAACATGCTCCACATAATATCCATAAGTTGTGATTAGATTTAGATTTAAATAGACACCGGCAGTTAGACCAATGACGTAAATCTAACATTAAACAGTAAATCTACAACATACAAATAGAATTTCACATGCGCTACTAAGCTGTATTACGAGAAAAAGTCAACATGTTAGAATTATATACAATCCTAGTAGGATTTTGCACTAATTGACAGGAAACCCTTTTTCATGATTAAGAAAATGATTGAAGATAGAGCTGTTATTGTTGATGATCCTTTTGACCCCTGTTTGATTCCCTTGACTCTGATCACGACTATTAAGTTGAGAAGTGGTGGGATTCGTCCTATATGTCGTGGGGCACCAGAAGGCAGTAGGCCGTAGCTGGGCTCCACGGATTAATTGCACGACCACACTGTAAGATAGCTAGTTGGCGCGAAGACCCCGAGCGGTCTCCCGCCGTTTATTTATCCCCTCGGGTCGATCCCGCCCCGAGGGGTGTGCATGTGGTTCTTCATTTTCCTTATTGCCTTTCCACACTCTTTCCCAGGTTATTTGCTTCACATATGCCTCATTCAATATGGCCGCCAGCCCTGGACGCTTAATTTCGAGCCGGGACACGTCATTACGCACGCACGCTCTCCCCCATATTTCATTGTCCTTCTGGTGCCTTCACCAACACGCTGACTAATCCGCTCTACCAGACTCCGGCACCATTCATTGTATGCTGTCTGCTTTGGAATTAGCAGGATCCAGTCCCCTTCCTTCGAACCCAAGTAAGTCTTCGCCCTGCCTTCCCCCGCTCCCCAGTGCTGAGTCCTGCTCCCGCGCGTCTAACCACTGCGTTACTGCCCTGATCAGTTACTTCCCGCTTTCCTCCACAGTTGGCTCCTTGGATTTATTGTGATTGATTCCCCCCTGCCTACTACCAGCACGTACTTCGCTGAGCGGCCAGACCTCCTATTACTACGTAAGCTGCTACGAGTCTTTTTTGCCTTCACATCCCTCCAGTACCTCGCGCACCCTAACCGGTTACCCCTTCCTTGCAGATCCGGTTTTACCACCACGGTCATCATGACCTGTTGACGATCCTTAATCGCATCGTTTCATTACCAGGTACTTTCTAATCCCCCTTCCCCCTTCCCCCCCCCGCCCAATTAACTTTCTGACCTCGCAGTTTCCCTCATGCGGTAAACAGCTACCCCACGCCAAGGCATGCTGGCATTACGTGCGTTATGTGCCTTCCTCTCCTTTTGCACATGCCCACTCACACGGCTCTTCCAATTTGCTGTACATGGCAATTAATTAAATTCCTTGACCTACTGTGTATGTTGTTCTACTTGCTCTACCTCACCAAGGCATGCTGGCATTACGTGCGTCATTTCCTTGCACATGCCCACCCACACGGTTCTTCCCAACTGGTTTACATGGCAATTTATTTAGTTAATTCTCTGACCAACCATGTATGTCTTCTAACTTGCTCAACTTCACCTTGTACCTACACTCTGCTGTTATAGCTCCTTCCTTTAAGAGCAGCTCTTTTCCTCTTCTTCACTTCTCAAAACTGATTAACTACCAGTTAAATAATTTTTTGTAATTGTATTCTACTGTCCTTAATTTTTAGTATAGTTAATCGTCCGCACAGTGATTAGTTGTTTTTAGTAATTTGACTTATGTCCCCGGGACCAATGGTTTCTCTTGTTATCTAGATCCTACCTGCTCACACGCTTTCTCGTCCTGATGATGATCTCTAACTAAGGAGATCGAAACGCCGTCGACTTCCACAACCGAAACTCCTTTAAACATACCTTATTAACTATGGAGTTTTGTACAGTGTTGTCAATGCGATGTAAATTTTAAGTCACCAGCACTTATCACTTCACGCACTTTTCACCCTGTGTGAGCACCAGGACTAGCTCCTACCATGTGAATGATACTCCCTTTATGATGTTAATAAATGTGATATCATTCATACAACCTTGTGTCCCTGCATACTTTGTTCTTAAAAATTTTGTTGGCACTTTCTGTTCACTAATAAAACCCAGACTAAGACTACTTTTGAATTAATAGTAGCTCTGGCTACCCGAGGACCCAATTGGCCTCAACCTTGACCGCTGTCTTTTGCAAATTCAGAAAATAGTATGGCAGAAAAACCTCTGTTTATGGGGCCCATTAGTTGCTATTCTTCAGCTTTATTTTGTACCTTCTTTTTTAATTTATAGTGTTACCTTATTGACATTGTGGCACAGAAAGTGGTTATGTAAATGCAAATTATGTAAAGGGCAATGTAGCCTTCAATAGGGCAAATTCCTACTTAATATAGTTTTGTGTGCTTCTGCATTCTTTTATAAAATACTTCTTTAAAAAATGCTGACTACTCTGTGCATTTTATCCAATATATGCAAGCTTGTTGAGGAAGAGGTGGACGTTTTTCTTATATGGTTGCCTGAGGTAGAGGTGAGCGTTTTTCTCATGAGGTTGTTAATGATTCTAACTGTTTGTAAAATTAATTTCTTCTTATTCTTGCATGTTTTGCTTATCACTTTTTTGAGAGTGTTTTATTTCGACCAGCCACCCTCCTTCATTTGGCTTATTGTTTTAGAAGTAGACTATGTTTGTTGAGCATTTATTGGGGATGTAACTTTCTGGCCACAATTTGTTGGAAGGAGAACGAGGCTTGAACACAAGCTGCTTCTACATAGGTATTATCTTGGTTGAGATGTCTCAAATACACTTCTTGAATTATAAAACAATACAGTGGTGCCCAAGCTGTTTATGTAGTACAATATTTAATTAGTTGAGTACAGCCTGAAGGATCTTATTCACAAAAGCTTAAAGTATAGAGAAGAAAAAGAACATGCTCCACATAATATCCATAAGTTGTGATTAGATTTAGATTTAAATAGACACCGGCAGTTAGACCAATGACGTAAATCTAACATTAAACAGTAAATCTACAACATACAAATAGAATTTCACATGCGCTACTAAGCTGTATTACGAGAAAAAGTCAACATGTTAGAATTATATACAATCCTAGTAGGATTTTGCACTAATTGACAGGAAACCCTTTTTCATGATTAAGAAAATGATTGAAGATAGAGCTGTTATTGTTGATGATCCTTTTGACCCCTGTTTGATTCCCTTGACTCTGATCACGACTATTAAGTTGAGAAGTGGTGGGATTCGTCCTATATGTCGTGGGGCACCAGAAGGCAGTAGGCCGTAGCTGGGCTCCACGGATTAATTGCACGACCACACTGTAAGATAGCTAGTTGGCGCGAAGACCCCGAGCGGTCTCCCGCCGTTTATTTATCCCCTCGGGTCGATCCCGCCCAAGGGGTGTGCATGTGTGGTAAACTGCAACACTGTTTGAGAGAGCCTGGATGGCTCTCTACACTATAGAGTTATCATTGTGTGGTCTATTAGGGGACTCAAATTTGCGCATCTGATATATTACCCCACTTATGTTAGAAGTCAGAGGTTAAAGCAATTAAAAATATACACTTATGTTACGAGACTGCTTTAACAAATCATGGGTAATGCTGGGAAGAAGGCCACAAATACCTGCTTGGTACAAAGACATGGTTGAGGCTCTGTTCTCATGGTTACAATTCTTTTAACTGCTCTCTATTTACAGATGTATATAGATGATGTATAGCTTTAGTTTGTATATGTTAATTATTATTACTTGACAAAACACAAAAAAGGGAAAAATATAAAGCATGATCCAGGTTGCAAGCCCATACAACAACACAAGTGAATTACTTTAGCTACTCACAGATCAGATCTAGCTTAGTATCAGTCATACCACATTATATAAATTAGGTCAAATAACGAGGTCCACAAATAGAACTCTCTTCGGAGAAGGAGGCATAAGAAAATAAAGGAGCTCAGTAAAATAATGCACACATTGCTATGGAATTACCCCAAAATTATAGGTATGTCTTTTCCCAGTTAAAAGCTAGTTAGTGCTTTTTGTGTTGATATGGGGATGAGTGATCAGCAATGACTGAGCAGGCTGCTGAACCTAGCATAGCCTGGTCTTACAGGTAGAGTGAGTGTGAGAGGGCCAATTCAAAGGGTGTAAACATCTCTAACTGCTTTTGCGAGTGTAGTGTCCAGCAGTTTTACCATGGACTTGTTGTTTAGGTAACTTCCAAACCTTATTTGGTCTGAGGAATATCAAGACAGTAGGGAGAGGTTAACTCTCAGCCCTTTCGACAGACACCATATAGGGCCAGTTACTAAAGTACTCCTCAGACAATCATAAAGTCTAATGTTCAGACAGAAATAATGGTACACTTTAATGGTTTACTATTTCAATCCCTGGCAACTCTCTCATTCAAAGTTCCTTTCTCAATAGCTCACTCCTCAATCGATAGTTTAGGGCTCAGGGATTTAAGATATGGTATTTTAGTCATCTGCCTCTAAGAAGGAACCTACTTTATGAATAGATCTTGCATAAATACCCAATACACTGCTTTCCCCTCATTTTTTACTGCTTTCTCCTTCCTTTCCCCTGTTCCCTTGTTATTCTGAGTGCTTCCTCCTGCTTTTTTCTCGTTTTTGACTGCTTTTTCTATCCTCTCTCCTGTTATTCTGTGTGCTTTCTCCTGCTGTTGCCTCGTTTTTTTCTGCTTTCTCCTTCCTTTCTCCCTGTTTTTCCTGCTTTTTCCTTCCTTTCCCACCTGTCTTTCTGAGTACTTTTCCTGCTTTTTCCTTGTTTTTATTGCTTTCTCCTTCCTCTCCCTCATTTTTCTGAGTGCTTTCTCCTGCAATCCCCTCATGTTTTACTGCTTTCTCCTTCCTTTTCACTTATTTTTCTGAGTGAGTTCTCTTGCTTTTCCCTTGTTCTTTACTGTTTTCTCCAGTGGCGGCAGGCACGTCTCGCGGGTGGCAGGGCGGGCGCGGGGGGTGGGGGATGGGGTGGTGTGCGCGGGTCGCAAATAAAAAAATAAATAAACACCTTGCCGCTGGGTCCTGCGTCTCTGTCCCTGCTCTCCTGCGTTGGACTCAAGGGACAGGAAGCACCTGGCACACAGGCTCTCCTGACCAATCACAATGCTGGGACTGGTGGCGCTCAGCCAGGGGCTGAAGGGGTGGGCATGTTCTCCACGCAGGCTGTAATGCAACCTGAATGGAGAACAGGGAAAGGGCGCATGACTGTTTTGGGCGGCCGAGAGTGCCGGCCAAGTAGTCATTGAGGACTTAGGAGGGTTCTGGGTTCTACCACTCCTCCCCTGCAGCCCCGCCCCACCACCTCACGCAAAGCTGCCTCAGCAGGATGACAAAATAAAATGATAATAACATTATGTTATTATCATTTTATTTGTTCCTTTCTTTTCCTGCTTCAAGGCAGTGGGGCGAGGCTCCTCTGCCTTAGCGTAGGAGCCCCCACTGGTTTTCTCCTTCCTTCTGCCCCCCCCCCCATTTTTCTCAGTGCTTTTTCCTGCTTTTCCCTCATTTTTCACTGCTCCTCCTTATTTTTTTTCTCATTTGCCACTCCTGCCTGCTGCTTGTTTTCCCGCCTCCCATCTAAACCCGCCTCTCAGCACCCCATCCTTCCTCATAGGACGTCCTCATAGCACCCCATCCTTCCTCAATGGGGTCGCAGTGCGACCCCATTGAGCAGGCCCCATTCCCAGCTCTCCCGTGCTGCTGCACCGCTCTTCTTCCTCCCTGTTTTTCTGAGTGCTTTCTCCTGCTTTTGCCTCATTTCTTACTGCTTTCTCCTTTCCTTCCCCCCTGTTTTCTGAGTGCGTTCTCCTGCTTTTGCCTCGTTTTTTACTGCTTTTGCCTTCCTTTCCCCTATTTTTTTGAGTGGTTTCTCCCGCTTTTGCCTCTTTTTCACTGCTTTCTCCGTGAAGCAGCTAGCAACTCCAGTGCCTTGAGATCATCACAGGTGATTTGCCGCATTTTATAAATCCTGATTGAGTGATTGTATAGATTAGCTGAAATGCCCATGGTTCTCACAATCATGCAGTCCCGTATTGGGTGATCGCAGTCCCCCTTAGAAGCCTTGCATGAATGTATTTTGAATCTAATCTGTGAGAGACATTTTCTGCAGTAAAGTGGCAAAATACCTATTATCATTATATCAATGGCATTGTGCAAAGATGCCCCTTGAGCCGAGCATATGCTCTACAAATAGGCCTGTAATCATGGATCAATGGACCATTTCTATGAATAGATTAAATCAGTTACCACAGTCTAATTTTCCACCTACATTACCACAGGTACAATATACACTGGCAGAATGTTTTTGTTACGCTTCAATGCATGATATGCTGTGGCAAATGTGGATTTATAGCTGAATTCAACAGGCAGTTTTTTCACAGCTTGAAATGTGGAATGGTTGAGTTTCACCCAGGCCATGGAAAATCAACAGTGGGGCAAAAGGAATGGACTGGACACCTCACTAACTCACCATGCATACTGCTTTCAGTGAAGGGGATAGGAAAGGTTTATGTAGTGTCAGGAAGGTCCAGGATGGACATCAGCAGTTGGATATAAAGCAATCCACAATTTTGTACATCATACACAAGGTGTCCAAATAGCCCTTACCGTTCATCAGTCAGTCTGCAAACCACACATCCAATGTGCACACATACAACATATTGTACAACTATGTGATAGATGTGATGATGGCGAAAGATTCCTGTTATTCGTACTCTATGGCTCTTTAGTGGGGAAAGCTGGCAGCTAGTCTTTACAGAGGATTACAAATAAATAGGCAGATTACTCTGGACAATAATCAAGCTGGCACCACTGACATTCATCACCTAGTTAGAGATGACCAAGTGGTAGCCACTCGCACGCAGAATGGTGGTACACTTTGGGCGATACCTAGACATTGCAGCACAACTCCGATGGCAAAAACGACATCAAGCACCTCAGGCTCACTGGAGGACAAGCACATGCTTAACCTGAAAAATGATCAGAGCAGTGTGACAGAAGTTTCTAAATCATTGTAGACTTTTATCCTAACAGCATCAACCATGATGGATAATGTTACATAATTCTAAGAAGGCGTGTCTGAGAAAAAACAAACACAGAAACACAGGTATAATGAAGAGCTGGACTTTGTTAGAACTTTGAGGTTCGGAGTGTAGGAGGCATGCGTCCTGGATCACTGCCGCATAGCCTGGTCCTCCTCTACCAATGTTTCACTTTATGGCTGTCAATTATAATGTGCATCTGACAAATTTTCTTCTGTATTTTTTCCATCAGGTTCATTTTAGCCTGCATTTTCTTGCTTTCATCTTCCTTCTTTCCACCTGGTGGACTGTAAGCAATACTCTTAGCGCCAGATGTACAATGCATTTTTACCATATGTTTACAGTTGTAAATGTGTTTATGACTGCAAAAATACTTTTTCAAATGTACAAATCCAATTTTAGGAGTCAGTAGACTTCTACCAACTCCTAAAATGGCACTCGAACCTCATAATAAGTCACTGTTTGGAGGGGGTGGGTTGTAGGTGTCACTTTCAAGTGCCAATTCGACATGCAATGAATCAATGTTTTGCGACTCATCACAAATCATTATAAAGTTACAGACACCTATGAGGGACATATTATCCACTTGCAAAAGGACGGTTCCCCTTAGGGACCCCTTCCCTTTTGTGAATGTTAAAAAACGTTGTTGTGGAATACACAGTGGTCCAGGTGACCATTGCCAACTTTCAAACAAAGGAGGTCATTACGATGGCGGATGGAAGTGCATCCGCATTGGTGGCGGTGGCGGAAAACATCGATTTTCCCGCTCCTGATGCGGTCATTGCAACCGCCATATTACAATGGGCTAACATAGGCCATTTTCCGACCGCCGCGGTGTTTCAGGCTATGCATGTTTTTCCTTACGCAAGGGCGGCAGACGGAGCCTATAGAGGAAGAACTGCGTGCAGAATCACGTCCCGTCCACCAACCAGATTACGA
>CAWUFW010025977.1:0-38235 GCA_963921515.1 Calotriton arnoldi | reverse complement strand
GACCCTTGACCTTGCCAGGTAGGTCGCTCCCCCACCACACAGCTCCGCCTGTGCTGTCTGCCCGCTGCTCCTGTAGGTAAGATCGCCCTCCGCTTGTGGCCCCGGTGCCAGTTTTGTCTGCTTGTCTCCCCTTTCCTTTCTGTGCCCCTCGCTGCCCCACTGTTGTTGTGCCCGTGATTTGCCTGCTTTCCCCCCGTTTTTCCTTCTGTGCCCCCGCTGCCCCACTGTTGTTGTGCCCGTGATTTGCCTGCTTTCCCCCCGTTTTTCCTTCTGTGCCCCCGCTGCCCCACTGTTGTTGTGCCCGTGATTTGCCTGCTTTCCCCCCGTTTTCCTTCTGTGCCCCTCGCTGCCCCACTGTTGTTGTGCCCGTGATTTGCCTGCTTTCCCCCCGTTTTCCTTCTGTGCCCCTCGCTGCCCCACTGTTGTTGTGCCCGTGATTTGCCTGCTTTCCCCCCGTTTTCCTTCTGTGCCCCTCGCTGCCCCACTGTTGTTGTGCCCGTGATTTGCCTGCTTTCCCCCCGTTTTCCTTCTGTGCCCCTCGCTGCCCCACTGTTGTTGTGCCCGTGATTTGCCTGCTTCCCCCCCGTTTTTCCTTCTGTGCCCCTCGCTGCCCCACTGTTGTTGTGCCCGTGATTTGCCTGCTTTCCCCCGTTTTTCCTTCTGTGCCCCTCGCTGCCCCACTGTTGTTGTGCCCGTGATTTGCCTGCTTTCCCCCCGTTTTCCTTCTGTGCCCCTCGCTGCCCCACTGTTGTTGTGCCCGTGATTTGCCTGCTTTCCCCCCGTTTTTCCTTCTGTGCCCCTCGCTGCCCCACTGTTGTTGTGCCCGTGATTTGCCTGCTTCCCCCCGTTTTTCCTTCTGTGCCCCTCGCTGCCCCACTGTTGTTGTGCCCGTGATTTGCCTGCTTTCCCCCCGTTTTTCCTTCTGTGCCCCTCGCTGCCCCACTGTTGTTGTGCCCGTGATTTGCCTGCTTTCCCCCCCGTTTTTCCTTCTGTGCCCCTCGCTGCCCCACTGTTGTTGTGCCCGTGATTTGCCTGCTTCCCCCCCGTTTTCCTTCTGTGCCCCTCGCTGCCCCACTGTTGTTGTGCCCGTGATTTGCCTGCTTTCCCCCCGTTTTTCCTTCTGTGCCCCTCGCTGCCCCACTGTTGTTGTGCCCGTGATTTGCCTGCTTTCCCCCCGTTTTTCCTTCTGTGCCCCTCGCTGCCCCACTGTTGTTGTGCCCGTGATTTGCCTGCTTTCCCCCCGTTTTTCCTTCTGTGCCCCTCGCTGCCCCACTGTTGTTGTGCCCGTGATTTGCCTGCTTTCCCCCGTTTTTCCTTCTGTGCCCCTCGCTGCCCCACTGTTGTTGTGCCCGTGATTTGCCTGCTTCCCCCCGTTTTCCTTCTGTGCCCCTCGCTGCCCCACTGTTGTTGTGCCCGTGATTTGCCTGCTTTCCCCCGTTTTCCTTCTGTGCCCCCGCTGCCCCACTGTTGTTGTGCCCGTGATTTGCCTGCTTTCCCCCCGTTTTCCTTCTGTGCCCCTCGCTGCCCCACTGTTGTTGTGCCCGTGATTTGCCTGCTTTCCCCCGTTTTTCCTTCTGTGCCCCTCGCTGCCCCACTGTTGTTGTGCCCGTGATTTGCCTGCTTTCCCCCCGTTTTTCCTTCTGTGCCCCTCGCTGCCCCACTGTTGTTGTGCCCGTGATTTGCCTGCTTTCCCCCCGTTTTTCCTTCTGTGCCCCTCGCTGCCCCACTGTTGTTGTGCCCGTGATTTGCCTGCTTTCCCCCCGTTTTCCTTCTGTGCCCCTCGCTGCCCCACTGTTGTTGTGCCCGTGATTTGCCTGCTTTCCCCCCGTTTTTCCTTCTGTGCCCCTCGCTGCCCCACTGTTGTTGTGCCCGTGATTTGCCTGCTTTCCCCCGTTTTCCTTCTGTGCCCCTCGCTGCCCCACTGTTGTTGTGCCCGTGATTTGCCTGCTTTCCCCCCGTTTTTCCTTCTGTGCCCCTCGCTGCCCCACTGTTGTTGTGCCCGTGATTTGCCTGCTTTCCCCCGTTTTTCCTTCTGTGCCCCTCGCTGCCCCACTGTTGTTGTGCCCGTGATTTGCCTGCTTTCCCCCCGTTTTTCCTTCTGTGCCCTCGCTGCCCCACTGTTGTTGTGCCCGTGATTTGCCTGCTTTCCCCCGTTTTTCCTTCTGTGCCCCCGCTGCCCCACTGTTGTTGTGCCCGTGATTTGCCTGCTTTCCCCCGTTTTTCCTTCTGTGCCCCTCGCTGCCCCACTGTTGTTGTGCCCGTGATTTGCCTGCTTTCCCCCCGTTTTTCCTTCTGTGCCCCTCGCTGCCCCACTGTTGTTGTGCCCGTGATTTGCCTGCTTTCCCCCCGTTTTCCTTCTGTGCCCCTCGCTGCCCCACTGTTGTTGTGCCCGTGATTTGCCTGCTTTCCCCCCGTTTTTCCTTCTGTGCCCCCGCTGCCCCACTGTTGTTGTGCCCGTGATTTGCCTGCTTTCCCCCCGTTTTTCCTTCTGTGCCCCTCGCTGCCCCACTGTTGTTGTGCCCGTGATTTGCCTGCTTTCCCCCGTTTTTCCTTCTGTGCCCCTCGCTGCCCCACTGTTGTTGTGCCCGTGATTTGCCTGCTTTCCCCCCGTTTTCCTTCTGTGCCCCTCGCTGCCCCACTGTTGTTGTGCCCGTGATTTGCCTGCTTTCCCCCGTTTTTCCTTCTGTGCCCCTCGCTGCCCCACTGTTGTTGTGCCCGTGATTTGCCTGCTTTCCCCCCGTTTTTCCTTCTGTGCCCCTCGCTGCCCCACTGTTGTTGTGCCCGTGATTTGCCTGCTTTCCCCCCGTTTTCCTTCTGTGCCCCTCGCTGCCCCACTGTTGTTGTGCCCGTGATTTGCCTGCTTTCCCCCGTTTTCCTTCTGTGCCCCTCGCTGCCCCACTGTTGTTGTGCCCGTGATTTGCCTGCTTCCCCCCGTTTTCCTTCTGTGCCCCTCGCTGCCCCACTGTTGTTGTGCCCGTGATTTGCCTGCTTTCCCCCCGTTTTTCCTTCTGTGCCCCTCGCTGCCCCACTGTTGTTGTGCCCGTGATTTGCCTGCTTTCCCCCCGTTTTTCCTTCTGTGCCCCTCGCTGCCCCACTGTTGTTGTGCCCGTGATTTGCCTGCTTTCCCCCCGTTTTTCCTTCTGTGCCCCTCGCTGCCCCACTGTTGTTGTGCCCGTGATTTGCCTGCTTTCCCCCCGTTTTTCCTTCTGTGCCCCTCGCTGCCCCACTGTTGTTGTGCCCGTGATTTGCCTGCTTTCCCCCGTTTTCCTTCTGTGCCCTCGCTGCCCCACTGTTGTTGTGCCCGTGATTTGCCTGCTTTCCCCCGTTTTCCTTCTGTGCCCCTCGCTGCCCCACTGTTGTTGTGCCCGTGATTTGCCTGCTTTCCCCCCGTTTTTCCTTCTGTGCCCCTCGCTGCCCCACTGTTGTTGTGCCCGTGATTTGCCTGCTTTCCCCCCGTTTTTCCTTCTGTGCCCCTCGCTGCCCCACTGTTGTTGTGCCCGTGATTTGCCTGCTTTCCCCCCGTTTTCCTTCTGTGCCCCTCGCTGCCCCACTGTTGTTGTGCCCGTGATTTGCCTGCTTTCCCCCCGTTTTTCCTTCTGTGCCCTCGCTGCCCCACTGTTGTTGTGCCCGTGATTTGCCTGCTTTCCCCCCGTTTTTCCTTCTGTGCCCCTCGCTGCCCCACTGTTGTTGTGCCCGTGATTTGCCTGCTTTCCCCCGTTTTCCTTCTGTGCCCCTCGCTGCCCCACTGTTGTTGTGCCCGTGATTTGCCTGCTTTCCCCCCGTTTTTCCTTCTGTGCCCCCGCTGCCCCACTGTTGTTGTGCCCGTGATTTGCCTGCTTTCCCCCCGTTTTCCTTCTGTGCCCTCGCTGCCCCACTGTTGTTGTGCCCGTGATTTGCCTGCTTTCCCCCGTTTTTCCTTCTGTGCCCCTCGCTGCCCCACTGTTGTTGTGCCCGTGATTTGCCTGCTTTCCCCCCGTTTTCCTTCTGTGCCCCTCGCTGCCCCACTGTTGTTGTGCCCGTGATTTGCCTGCTTTCCCCCCGTTTTTCCTTCTGTGCCCCTCGCTGCCCCACTGTTGTTGTGCCCGTGATTTGCCTGCTTCCCCCCCGTTTTTCCTTCTGTGCCCCTCGCTGCCCCACTGTTGTTGTGCCCGTGATTTGCCTGCTTTCCCCCCGTTTTTCCTTCTGTGCCCCTCGCTGCCCCACTGTTGTTGTGCCCGTGATTTGCCTGCTCTCCCCGTTTTCCTTCTGTGCCCCTCGCTGCCCCACTGTTGTTGTGCCCGTGATTTGCCTGCTTTCCCCCCGTTTTCCTTCTGTGCCCCCGCTGCCCCACTGTTGTTGTGCCCGTGATTTGCCTGCTTTCCCCCGTTTTCCTTCTGTGCCCCCGCTGCCCCACTGTTGTTGTGCCCGTGATTTGCCTGCTTTCCCCCCGTTTTTCCTTCTGTGCCCCTCGCTGCCCCACTGTTGTTGTGCCCGTGATTTGCCTGCTTTCCCCCGTTTTTCCTTCTGTGCCCCTCGCTGCCCCACTGTTGTTGTGCCCGTGATTTGCCTGCTTTCCCCCCGTTTTTCCTTCTGTGCCCCTCGCTGCCCCACTGTTGTTGTGCCCGTGATTTGCCTGCTTCCCCCCGTTTTTCCTTCTGTGCCCCTCGCTGCCCCACTGTTGTTGTGCCCGTGATTTGCCTGCTTTCCCCCGTTTTTCCTTCTGTGCCCCTCGCTGCCCCACTGTTGTTGTGCCCGTGATTTGCCTGCTTCCCCCCCGTTTTTCCTTCTGTGCCCCTCGCTGCCCCACTGTTGTTGTGCCCGTGATTTGCCTGCTTTCCCCCCGTTTTTCCTTCTGTGCCCCCGCTGCCCCACTGTTGTTGTGCCCGTGATTTGCCTGCTTTCCCCCCGTTTTCCTTCTGTGCCCCTCGCTGCCTATCGCCATTTCCCGCCGCTGCGTCCCTGCGGCCCCGCCCCCTGACTGCCCATTCGCTGCCCCTGCCTCCCGCCCCCAGCTGCTCCTCCTCCCACCTCCCCATAAATGGCGGCCGCTGCACGGCCGCGCAGCGGACGTGCGCAGCGGGCGCGCCGCTGGCGCGCCGGCGCGCCTAAGGCAAGCTCCGTCTGCGCCCGTCCGCGACTGGACCGCGCCCAGCGCCAGAACCCCTGGATCCCACCGATGCAACACCACTCGACGGACCTACGACGCCGCCACACTCCACCGCACTCAATGCCGGCCGGAACCCTGCCTGCTACCGAGCCTCACCGAGACGCACCCACGGACCCTTCACCTGCCAAACCTGCCGATTCACCTGCCCCCTGACGTGCACCACCTCCGCCAAGTCGAGCAACAGCAGCAACCACCTGAAATGCATCCTGCTGAACACCCGCTCCGTCCACAGGCACGCCGTGGAACTCTGGGACCTGCTCGACGCAACAGCACCGGACATCGCCTTCCTCACCGAAACCTGGATGAACGCCTCCTCAGCGCCTGACATCGCCATAGCCATCCCGGATGGATACAAGATCACCCGGAAGGACCGCGTCAACCAGACGGGAGGAGGCATCGCCATCGTACACAAGAACACCATCCGCATCTCGACTAACTCCGACGAGACCTTCACCGCCGCCGAACACCTACACTTCCAGATACACACGGACCCCAAGACCACCCTCCGAGGCACCCTCATCTACAGACCCCGGGACCACGCACACTATTCAGCGAAGACATCGCAGACTTCATCAGCCCGCACGCCATGCCCTCCGCCGACTACATCCTCCTAGGGGACCTCAACTTCCACCTGGAGAACAACAACGACAGAAACACCACCGCCCTGCTGGACAACCTCGCCAACCTCGGACTCAAGCAACTGGTGAACACGCCCACCCACTACGCCGGCCACACGCTTGACCCCGTCTTCTCGTCCAGCAAGCACATCTCCTTCAGCCACGCCACCGGACTCCACTGGACCGACCACAGCTGCGTCCACTTCAGCTTCAGAAAGACTGCGACCCACCACCACCCGCAACAGGCTCCCCGCCGGAGCTGGAGCAAGATCACCGCCGAGCAGCTCACCGCCTCCTCAGCCAGAACACACCCACCGACACAACGGACCCAAGCGAAGCAGCCAGCAACCTCGCCAAGTGGCTGACCGCCTGCGCCCGACGACCTCGCACCACTAAAAACCCTCCCAGCAGACCCGGAAGCAAGAAAACCCCTTGGTTCACCAACGAACTCAAGGAATCCAAGAAGAACTGCCGCACTCTCGAGAAAACCTGGCGACTCGACCAGACCACAGACAACAGGACCGCCCTCAAGCACGCCACCCGCAAACACCACCAGCTGATCCGTGCCACCAAGAAGTCGGCACTCAAAGAACGACTGGACAACAACGCCCATGACAGCAAGGAACTTTTCAGCATCGTCAAAGAGTTCTCCAACCCCAGCGCCGGAAACAACGACATCACCCCCTCGCAAGACCTCTGCAACTCACTCTCCGCGTTCTTCCACCGCAAGATCACCGACATACACAACAGCTTCAACGCACAAACAACGCACCCTACCGCCGAACCAATGCCCGCCACCACCACCCTCTGCAACTGGACCCCGATCAACTCCGAAGACACCACCCGCACGATGAACTCCATCCACTCCGGATCACCAACCGACCCCTGCCCACACCACGTCTTCAACAAAGCCGACGCCACCATCGCACCCCATCTCCGGGACATCATCAACTCCTCCTTCCGCACCGCCACCTTCCCGGAGAGCTGGAAGCACGCCGAGCTTACCGCCCTCCTGAAGAAACCAACGGCGGACCCCACCGACCTCAAGAACTACCGCCCCATCTCGCTCCTTCCGTTTCCGGCCAAAGTCATCGAGAAGACCGTCAACAGACAGCTTGCCGCCTTCCTCGAGACGAATGGATCCTCGACCCCTCGCAGTCCGGGTTTCGGGCCAACCACAGCACCGAGACCGCCCTTATCGCAGCCACCGACGACATCAGAACCCTAACCGACAACGGGGAAACAGCTGCCCTCATCCTCCTGGACCTCTCCGCGGCGTTCGACACCGTCTGCCACCGCACCCTAGTGAAGCGCCTCAGCAACATCGGAATCCGAGAGAAAGCACTGGAATGGATCATCTCGTTCCTCGCCGGAAGAACCCAGAGAGTCCGCCTCTCCCCGTTCAGATCCGAAGCCACCGAAGTCATCTGCGGCGTTCCACAAGGATCCTCACTCAGCCCGACCCTCTTCAACGTCTACATGAGCCCCCTCGCAGCCATCGCACGCCGACACAACCTCAACATCATCTCCTACGCCGACGACACCCAGCTAATCCTCTCCCTCACCAACGACCCCACTACCGCCAGAGCCAACCTGCACGACGGGATGAGAGACGTCGCTGACTGGATGAGGAACAGCCGCCTTAAACTGAACTCAGACAAGACGGAAGTCCTCATCCTGGGCTCATCACCCTCCGCCTGGGACGACTCCTGGTGGCCCCCGGCCCTGGGCACCGCACCCAAGCCAACGGACCACGCACGCAACCTGGGCTTCATCCTGGACTCCTCCCTATCGATGACCAAACAAGTCAACGCCGTCTCATCTTCATGCTTCAACACCCTGCGCATGCTCCGCAAGATCTTCAGATGGATCCCCACTGAAACCAGGAAGACCGTCACCCAGGCACTCGTCACCAGCCGACTGGACTATGGGAACACCCTCTACGCCGGAACCACAGCCAAACTTCAAAAGAGACTCCAGCGCATCCAGAACGCCTCCGCACGACTCATCCTGGACATCCCCCGACACAGCCACATCACCGTACACCTGAAAAGACCTGCACTGGCTCCCCGTCAGCAAGAGAATCACGTTCAGACTCCTCACCCACGCACACAAGGCCCTCCACGACCTGGGCCCAAAGTACCTCAACGACCGCATGTCCTTCTACACGCCCACACGCCAGCTACGATCAACCAGCCACGCCCTCGCCACCGTACCACGCATCCGCAGAACCACCGCCGGAGGAAGATCCTTCTCCTACCTGGCGGCCAAGACCTGGAACTCCCTCCCCACTCACCTTCGGCGAACCCAGGACCATCTCGCCTTCAGGAAGCAGCTCAAGACCTGGCTGTTCGAGCAGTAACTTACCCCCTCCCCCAGCGCCTTGAGACCCTCCCGGGTGAGTAGCGCGCTCTATAAATGCCGTGATTGATTGATTGATGGTATGCTGGAGCAAGATGCCGGGCACTGCTTGATTGAATCTGTGGGTCGGCCTGCTCAGCGCCAATAACTATACAGTCAGTGCATTGGCTGGTCAGATTTGTGAGTTAAAGCCACACTGTATTTGACAGAGCAGATTGGGAGGCAGCACAGAATGCACTTCCTCAACGCTTGATCCTCCTCATTGAGCGCGCCTCGCACACAAGGGGTGGTTAAGGCGCTGCAAATGTGAGACTAATTCATTTTAGTATAGTGATGTGGACATCACACTAAAATGTGTCAATCTAACCACTGATGCATGGTACTTGGCAGGGCTGCTCATTGGACAATGGGACTCAGTTCTTTAAATGCGCAAAGTATCTGTGCATTTAACTAGACTCTTAAATCATGTGCGATTCCTTGGCCCTGTTGTCCTTTATGCTGGGCAAGAGAAGGCATATTTTTGACGTGTCATTTATGCACAAATCACATCCTATTACATCCTATCACTTTAGGGCTGCTTGCTCTCCCTTCTCTTAACGTGCTCCCAGCTCTTCCCCCGCCATAAGACATCCAGGAACCCGATGGCTCCGAGGCCCTACCTGACAGAAAATATATACCTTTTTACAATGCCCTTTTAGTGACCTAGGGGTGAAGAGTTTTACAATTCAAAATGGAATGCAAGAGTGCCAGAAAAAGGTTGCAGTAATCAGCCCACCAGCCGCCAGCAGATTGAGGGCCTTATTTTGTGCTCCTATATTGTATTTTTTGCAGAAAAGTCAACAAACCAATTTTAGCAAAATAAGCCATAAACCATAATCATTTTAAATTATGATTTATCTTAGTCAACCTCATTCAAAATAATTTTGAGGTTATTTATAAACTGAAGATCTGAATGTATTTCTTATTTGGATTAGTTTGTTCTAAGAGGAAACAGAAGGCACACAGACATAGGAATAACAAACTACTCTCTGAACTTGGCAGTGCCCTCATGTTCAGATCATGATTCTATGTCAGGACTGGAGACGAGGATTAAGCTTGAACTTTCAATGCTTTATTATATCCAGCAGCCATTTTAAAACTAGTAAACACACTACATTTCCATCAAACCATGGGATAAACAGAAAAGTCCAACCCACCAATCAGGGCGGCTGTAGTCCTTGAACAGTCCCTGTCGCCGCTCAAGCCTCCTCTTTCTTTGCTGCTCCCGCAGCCCCAGATAAGTGCCTCTCGTTTCTAACTCATTTATCAGCTTTGTGTATATTTTACATGCCTTTCTTCTGTGCAAGGTTTCATTTCTAGTGTGTCCCGCACTGCGGGCGTCTTGTGGAGCCGTGTTGCCCAGTACTTGGGACTCCTTGATCGCGTGAACGGTTGCCGCTCCTTCGCGATCGCGGCACCCTTCTGTGAAAGGCTCTCCAAGCGGTGAGGTCATCCGACCAGCAGGGGCTGCGCACTAACTCTTCTTAGCGTGCTGCGCATCTTACCCCCGGCAGCCGGCACGTCTCATTCGTCTGACTGTCAAACAGTATGGAGCGTGAGTCAGGTGCCGACCGCAATCGCAGACTCACACCGGGGAACAGTAATCATTATTAAAACTCCTTAATAGGTGTCTGGGCTTTGTTGTATGTTGATTGGAGAGCACCGCCTGGAAGCGTGACACCCACGCAGCGGGTAAGATAATTGTTTTCAATTAGGGGACTTGCCCACGCGGTAACATTTTGCATCCCTTCAAAAAGCAAGGGAGAATCAGTCCCCCAGGCCATCGGCCTTCTAATAGATCATTTGTGCCTGCCCTAGGCTATTAACCCGTGTCACATGGTATCCCCACTTAAGACTCACCCTGAATGGAGGAGTATGGAGACTATTACAAAGAAGAGGAAGTCCAGTATCTTCCTATTGATGATGATTTCTGTCAGTTAATGGATATGCCTATTGTTAGGGCTGTGACACAGGTAGTGGCGCCCTTGGAGAGGAAGATTGAAGAATTGCAGGCTCACTGCCTGAGACTCCTTGAACAGAGGGAAGAACCTACTTGGTCTCAGACCCCCATAATTCCAGGGCAGCCAGGTTCCGACCCTAGTACCGAGCGCAAGTGCCCAGCAGATGCTGGGGTAATCTAGATGCATTCCAGCACCTAAAAAGGCCTTCATGGAGTCCCAACCTTCCGCCACTGCATTGCTAGACGTATTGGGGGACCCCTCCCTGCCAGTTCTTATCCCTCAATCGGGGGATGGGGAGGTTTCCCCAATACCTCGGATACGGATGAGGACTCAGGGTGCCCCTGGTGACCTTCTGGTGGCTTTTACCCCGGGAAGGATAATATCCTCAGGGACCAACCGGCGGGACCTTCCAATATGCTAGACCCTGAGTGAATGAATGAATGAATGGACACTTGTAAAGCGCATGGCTACCCGGAAGCATCCCAGCGCTGAAGCAGTAACCAGAGAACCGAAAAAACTAAGGGAAGAGCCACGTCTTGAGTTGTTTTCGGAATGCCAGATGGTTAAGTTCACTCCGAAGGTCCAACGGAATGGAGTTCCATAGTCTGGAGGCATTAAACGAAAAAGCCGTCCGCCACTTCTGGCCTTCTTAATCCTGGGGACTACTGCCAGATGGAGTCTATCTGAGCGGAGTTTCCTATTCGCCCTGTAGGGGCGAATCATGCCGTTCTTGATAAGGGGTCCGCTCCCCACAAGCGCCTTATGGGCTATGCAGAGTGCCTTAAAATTAATTCTCTGTTCCACCGGAAGCCAGTGGAGAGAGCGCAACGCAGGCTTTGCTGAGCACCTGATGGGAGTCTCCGTAAGAAGCCTAGCTGCGCAATTTTGAATAACTTGAAGCTTTGCGGTTACTGACTTTGGGGCTCCCAGGTAAAGGGCATTTCCGTAGTCAATCCTCGACAAAATCAGCGCCTGGATCAGTATCTTTTTTGCAGGGAGGGGTAAGAGGGGGAGAATTTTCCGAGTTGTTCTGAGTAGGCCGTAGCAGGCAGCGACGGTCTTCCTCGCCTGAACTTTGAACGTGAGTTCCTGATCTAACCATATTCCCAGACTTTTGATCTCGGTTTTGGGGACTGGCACCGGGCCCATAGTGGTAGGCCACAAGGTGCCGGATAACGCGCTCCCCGGATTGCCAAGAATCATGAGTTCGGTTTTTCCCCGTTAAGCTTCAAATAAGATGCTCTCATCCACTTGGACACGGCCTCAAGACAAGACCGAAGGTCGTTAGTCTGATGGTTGGAATGGTTCAATGAAACGACCAGCTGCGTATCGTCAGCATATGTCACCATGTGGATCCCGAAGGGAGATACAACATCTGCCAGAGGGGCCATATAAACATTAAAAAGGGTAGGACTCAGGGAGGAGCCCTGCGGGACTCCGCACTGCAGGGGAATAGGCTTTGAATGCATATCGCCTTCCCAGACCTGGAAGGACCTGCCCTCCAGGAAGGATTGTAGCCATTGCAGGGCTAGTCCCGTCACTCCTGCTTTCCTGAGGCGGCTGGCCAGGACACGGTGATTCACTGTGTCGAAGGCTGCACTCAGGTCGAGGAGGATTATTGCTGATGACCCTCCTGAGTCAAGAATTTTCCCTGGTTTCTTCCACTACAGATAGTATAGCGGTTTCCGTCCCTTGTCCGGGGCGGAACCCCGTTTGAGAGTGGTGGAGGACATGATTAGTTTCTAGGAACATGGAAAGGGTACGGTTAGCAATTTTCTCCGCTATCTTACTGATTCCCGGTAGAAGCGAGATTGGACGGTAGTTACCCAGGTCGGCTGGGTCTAGCGTAGGCTTTTTCAACAAAGCTTTTACCATCGCCCTTTTCCATTCCAAGGGGACCATGCCCTCCTTGAATGAGGCATTGATCAGACTGATGGCTATGGGGGCGATTGTTGGACCCACCAATTCTAAGATGTTGGGGGGTGCAGGGTCCAGCGGGGACCCACTTTTTATAGCTGATAGGGTGGCTAAGAATAGTGCCTGGGTCAGCATGGGAAAAGAATCCAGGTTATTTCCCACTGACTGCCTGCCGACATTCGTATTCTCAGTGGAAATATTTAAATCACTTTGCGGAAAATGGTTAAGTATATTTTGAACTTTAGTCGAAAAATATTCAGCTAGTTCATTGCAGCGGAGACCGGAGGGGTCAGGTGGGACCGAGGGGCAAGGTGCTTTGAGGATCTCTTACATCCGCGTTCGGCAGAATGGGTACTGCCCCTAAGGTGGCCTCGTACATCGCCGGATGGCTGTGCAAACCTTTAGATAAAGAGGTGTGCAATTTTCTCCGGGCCAAGTGTCCTAGGCTGTCTTTGAACGGCAAGGTTGCCGCTACACTGGAAATCGATCCCAAAATGCTGACCTTTTTGACTAAGTTTTTGCGCGAACCAAAAAAGGGTATCGACCAGTCCTGGCGCTCTTGCCAGGACAAGTTACTGGACGTGGTGGGTTCGCTCTCCAAGATCTTGGATATGGCCAAGGATGCCAAAGTTTCAGGGTCTCTCATTGTCCTGGAGGCTCTGTCTAGCTGGGCGCAGCAGGCAGTCATCCTATAGGGGAACGCAAACTGTGCCCTCTCTACCGAGCGTCGCAGATCCTTGCTAATCAAGATCAACAACAAATTGGGGGAGCTCGCGACCTCGGAGGCAGGCCCAATTTCTGAGGGGAATTTATTTGGCGACCCTTTTATTAAGAATTGGGAAATTTGTGAATACGTTTCTTATCCTTGGAAAAAGCCCAGACTTCTATTAAACGCATTTTTCACCCCACGTGCTTTTGCCGGAGCCAGTCATGGAAGAGGGCGCTCGACCGGCCACGCCTCCTTCCAGCCCTCCGCAAGAGGAGATAACCGTCGTGGCCAATGGGGAGAGGATGTGGTCTGATGGCTAGATTGCCGACTTTGGAGCTGGGAAACCAAGGTTCGAGCCTCCGGGTCGCGTCCACATCCTGTGATTCTGGGCAAATCACTTAATCTCCCCGTGCCTACCAAAAAATGAATGTGTCCTTGTGTAACGTAACCGGTGCTCATGTAAAGCGCTCCAATACCTTCGGGTCAAGTTTGCGCTATATAAATCTGCAAAATAAAAAAAATTAAAAATGGCAGTACCCAGCAAAGTTCGGCACCTTCTACAACACTAGGATTTATCCACGACGCCGAGGCTCGAGAGTAAGGGGCAATGGCCAACACCAAAACCAATCAGGTGAGAATTCAGCCCTCAGCGGGGATGCAACTGGGGGTCAGGTTGGGAACCTTCCTAGACAATTGGCAGCTCCTCACCTCAGATGTTTGGGTTCTAAAGACTGTCAAAGGATTTCAGATAGAATTTTCAGGATTCCCCCTCCAGTCCTTTTCCCTGAGCCCACTGGGTTTCTCCCCGGAACAGACCGCCCTAATAGACGAGGAAATTCTCCAATTGTTGCAAAAGAGAGCCATCGTCGCATCCACTCTCCATCCCTTCGGGTTCCTCAGCAACATCTTCCTAGTGGAGAAAAGGGATGGTGGGTACCGCCCGGTGATCAATCTGAAGGAATTCAATGGATGGTTGATATATCAGCATTTCAAAATGGAGGGATTCATCTCCTTTGAGATCTCCTTCTTCCTTGGGATTGGATGGTTGATTTGGACCTCAAAGATGCCTATCTTACAATCCTGATATTCCCTCCGCATCTACGGTTTCTTCAGTTTCTCTGGAGATCACAGATGTTCGAGTTCACCTCCCTTCCTTTCGGGCTGTCATCCGCAGCATGGTGCTTCACCAAGGTCATGAAGCCGGTGATCGAACACTTGCGGGCTCAAGGAGTCCGACTGATCGTCTACCTCGACGATATTCTGATTATGTGCCAGTGCCCCTACCGCTTGATTCAACAGCTCCAGATGGTGATAAACTTGCTGGAGTCTCTGGGCTTCGTGGTGAACGAGGAAAAATCTACACTTTCCCCCACACAATCAACACTATTTTTTGGGTTCGTGGTGGACTCCTTAGCAGCTGCCCTCAGTCTTCCCTCGTGCAAACTCACGAAGGTCAGGCATGTGCTCCGTCGCACATTGTCGAGACCCTCCATTACCCTTAGCCATCTGGCCAGGGTGCTGGGTCTGCCTTCTTCCTCCATCCAAGCTATCTTCCCTGGCCCCCTTCATTACAGGGAATTACAACGCCTGAAGATAGCCCATCTCCGATGCGGCCTCAGTTACTCTCAGTCTATTCCTCTGTCGGAGGAAGCCAAAGAAGAACTGCAATGGTGGCTGAATCATATGTATGCCTGGAAAGGGCAAGCAATTTTCGGATACCAACCAGATTTGGTCATAGAATCCGATGCCAGCGTATCCAGCTGGGGTGCCCGCTGCAGGGAGTACTCTACAGGTGGAAAGTGGTCCTCCACAGAACAATCTCTCCACATAAATTGCTTGGAGCTAATGGCAGGCTCCTTTGCAGTGACGTGCTGGACCAAGGACAGGGCCAAATGTTGTGTCCTTCTGAAAATGGACAACGTGGCGGAGGTTCACTATGTCAACCATTTGGGAGGCACACGGACCAGGACATTGTCCAATCTAGCGAAAGCACTGTGGGATTATTGCTTAACCAATCACGTCTCTTTGGCAGCGGAACATCTCCCACGGCAAGCCAACCAAGTGGCGGATTGGCACTCTCACCACTGGAGGGACACCAGCCTCTGGAAACTGCACTCAGCAGTCTATGCCGCCCTACAGAGGAGATGGGAGCTGTTCTCAATCGACCTGTTCGCGTTACGACAGTACCACCAACTGGAGAGATAATGCAGTTGGCGGCCAGATCCCGGGGCAGTGGCTTCTGATGCCTTTTTCCAGGACTGGCAAGTGGAAAGGGGTTATGCGTTTCCCCTATTCTCGATGATCATGAGAGTCTCAACCCATGTGCGTTGCCAACATGCAGATTTGGTAGTGGTCACACCGATATGGAAGTCTCAAGTTTGGTTTCTGGTTCTGATGGAACTTTCTTGGGATTTTCTAATCCCTCTACCACTATTTCAGGATCTCCTATCGGATCCCCAGAGGAACCCTCTTCCTCTTGTAACCTCTTGGACCCTCCGCCTCATGGCGTGGTGGATTACAGGGAACGATGGCAAGTCCCTGGCATTTCATCTTAGGCTGCAGCCCTACTTACCAAGACCTGGGTGGATAGCACACACAAACAATACTGATCCGCTTGGGTCAGGTGGTCTCATTGTTGTCATCAACGGCAACTCGATCCCGTGGGGGCAGACAATGAATGTGTCTTAAATTTTCTGCCGGACCTGGCAACCGAACATCTGGCATACCGATCAGTTAATACAGTCCGCTGGGCGATATCCACCAGGCATAGCTTTGTGGACGGACATCCAATCGGAGATCATCCCTTTGTCGGTAAACTTCTTAGGGGCATCCGGTTGTCTACTCCTCCGCAACCATGCTACTCTAAACTGTGGGACGTT
Organism: Calotriton arnoldi; assembly: GCA_963921515.1. NCBI lineage: Eukaryota > Metazoa > Chordata > Amphibia > Caudata > Salamandridae > Calotriton > Calotriton arnoldi. The sequence continues at coordinate 22,606 of CAWUFW010025977.1, read as the reverse complement.
AACAGAGTTCTTTGGTTATTCAAATCCTGGCCATCCAACAAGTATCTTTCCAGGAAGCAGATGTCTGCTAATCTGGCTACATTGCTCTGTCTGATTTCCTGTCGGAGAGTGTCAGATGTAAGGATGCTGGGCCTTACAAGTTGAGTATTTACCCCAGAAGGGGATACTTTTCACATTTCTAGATGTACTAAATGTAATTCGAGAATTGTGTCCTATCCTGTTTTTCCTAATGTCCCCAAGTTGTGTGCGGTGAAAGCACTACGAAAATATGACTGAAGAAATCCGCCTTCCGGGGAGCTATATCCTCCAATTGTGGAATACTCTCCCACTTTATCTCCGAAGAGAACCGAACCATCTCAGTTTCCGCAAGCAGCTGAAGATGTGGCTATTCCCATAACCTTTAGCCCGACCACTCTTACTCCGCTTAGCCCTGGGATGCTCCCGGGTAGCCATGCGCTCTACAAGTCCCTTTTTCATTTCATTTCATTTCAAGGTGTTCTCCCTGGGGGCACTCCTGGAGGCCATTCTCAACGCGGCAAATTGGTTCTCTGACTCTATGTTTAAAAGATGTTTTTTTAAACCAATATTGCACTTGGCATCTCTGGTGGTGGAGAAGCTTTGAACTAGCGTAATCCTCGCCTTCGGTCCTGACATAGAATGAAACATTTCTTAGCTATCATGAAGGAAAGTTTCAATTCTATCAAGGGCGCGGAGGTGAGTATTAGCCCACCCAGTAGACCATATTCGGTCTTCCCACCCTAGTAATGACTCTTCCATGGTCTGAGGGTTTTTTTACTGGAGAAATATGTGAGGTGGCCTCCTCTGATACAGCTTTTGCCATGTACGTTATGACAATTGTGCTCTCTGCATAAATTGTCTGAATAGGTCCTATTTTAACATAAATTGTGGTCTGCTTTTTTGTTGACCTGTTCACGTTCAGAGATGGATTCCTTATCTCATATGGTGTTTTATTACTAGGAACGGACTTGAATAAACTGGATTCATATCAACTGAGTCTGGCTGTGCTCACAGAAAGAAAGAGGAGGTTAGAGTGGCGACAGGGACTGTTCAAGGACTACAGCCGCCCGGATTGATGGATTGGACTTTTCTGTTTATCCCATGGTTTGATAGGAAATGTAGTGTGTTTAGTAGTTTTAAAATGGCTGCTGGATATAATAAAGCATTGAAAGTTCAAGCCTCGCCTCCACGTCCTTAATAGAATTGAAACTTTCCTTCACGATAGCTAGGAAATATTTCTTTCTGTTTGCACAATCTGCTGAAGCAAAAATCTTTGTGAATCCAGAACCTTTGAACCTGAACCATCAGCACCAATATTTGCAATGACCAACTGCTGCCTGTTATACACTGTTAGGCTATAAAGCCCTTTGAAGTGAATGGAATGGGGCATGTGGTTCTGTACAACATTCCCAAATAGATAAAAACATTAATAGTTCAATGACTTTTATGGGGAACCAAAAGAGAGTGGACTACTTTCTGTTTAGCCGAGCATTAGGTATATCACTCAGTTGCTAAGAAGGCAATTGCTTTGGCTCTTTTCATATCTAGACTTCAGAGTTAGTCCAGCCTTTTACCCTTTTTCCTACCTAATGTCTTATGAACATCCACTGTTCCTATTTCCAGCTTGCTCAGTATTTTATAAATGCTGTATAGCATCTTGCTTCCCACTTCCTGGCACAAGTACCCATCTTTTGACAGTACCTCTGGTGGTATTTGCTTTTGCCTTTAATAGTAAAGGATGGAGAGAAAGAAGTAAAGAAAAAAAGGAAAGAGTATTAGAAAGAATATGGTAGACAAAAAGGGGGTAAGGTGAGAAGGTGGAGCAGATGGGAGAAAGCAGGGAAGGGAAAGTAGCGGGAAAAGGGGCAGAAAGGAAGGAAGAGGAGCAAGGATAAGAAAGAAACACACCTGGAGAGGAGATTAGGTAAGACATGAAATGAAGGAAGAAATTGAAGACACCAAGAAAAAGGAGATCTGTGAAGGAAGAGAGGGGCAGTAAGGAAGACAAAAGTAAGAAAAAGTGGGAAAGAAATAGAGGGATAGAAGTTGGATGGAGCTAAAGAAAGGAAGGGTGCAGGGTAATCATAGAAGTCTTATGTTTGCACTTTAGGAGGTTAAAGATTAGGTTAAAGAATGATGAGACAGAAGAAAGGAGTAGTGAGTGGGGGAAGAAGATGCAAAGAAAAAGTAGTATATTATGAAAAATATGCTGCAAAAATTCACCATGCTCGCACTTTAAAAAAGCAAACACAAGGAGATGATGGACGGAGTGCTGAAACTTTTCAGACACTCAACCCCAGTCACAGATCTGGGTTGAATTCATCATCATTCTTTAGCTCACTTCGCCACCTCAGTTCAGACCCAGCTATATGCAAATCAGTCTTGACCCTGTGCCTCATGGGAACAGTCCAGCCCGAACTGCCAAGCCAGGTCTTCCCTGAACCGGAAACAAGCATCCTGGGACCGGTTTCGGGCTAACAGCCCTCATCAGCCAGGCTAGCTTGAATCCAGTGGCAAAGTGAGCAAGGGACCCACGTCAGGGCATACCCTGCCAACTTAGGGCGAACAAAGCAAACACAAGGAGATGATGGACGGAGTGCTGAAACTTTTCAGACACTCACCCCCAGTCACAGATCTGGGTTGAATTCATCATCATTCTTTAGCTCACTTCGCCACCTCAGTTCAGACCCAGCTATATGCAAATCAGTCTTGACCCTGTGCCTCATGGGAACAGTCCAGCCCGAACTGCCAAGCCAGGTCTTCCCTGAACCGGAAACAAGCATCCTGGGACCGGTTTCGGGCTAACAGCCCTCACCAGCCAGGCTAGCTTGAATCCAGTGGCAAAGTGAGCAAGGGACCCACGTCTGGGCATACCCTGCCAACTTAGGGCGAACAAAGCAAACACAAGGAGATGATGGACGGAGTGCTGAAACTTTTCAGACACTCACCCCCAGTCACAGATCTGGGTTGAATTCATCATCATTCTTTAGCTCACTTCGCCACCTCAGTTCAGACTCAGCTATATGCAAATCAGTCTTGACTCTGTGCCTCATGGGAACAGTCCAGCCCGAACTGCCAAGCCAGGTCTTCCCTGAACCGGAAACAAGCATCCTGGGACCGGTTTCGGGCTAACAGCCCTCATCAGCCAGGCTAGCTTGAATCCAGAGGCAAAGTGAGCAAGGGACCCACGTCTGGGCATACCCTGCCAACTTAGGGCGAACAAAGCAAACACAAGGAGATGATGGACGGAGTGCTCAAACTTTTCAGACACTCACCACCAGTCACAGATCTGGGTTGAATTCATCATCATTCTTTAGCTCACTTCGCCACCTCAGTTCAGACACAGCTATATGCAAATCAGTCTTGACCCTGTGCCTCATGGGAACAGTCCAGCCCGAACTGCCAAGCCAGGTCTTCCCTGATCCGGAAACAAGCATCCTGGGACCGGTTTCAGGCTAACAGCCCTCATCAGCCAGGCTAGCTTGAATCCAGAGGCAAAGTGAGCAAGGGACCCACGTCTGGGCATGCCCTGCCAACTTAGGGCGAACAAAGCAAACACAAGGAGATGATGGACGGAGTGCTGAAACTTTTCAGACACTCACCCCCAGTCACAGATCTGGGTTGAATTCATCATCATTCTTTAGCTCACTTCGCCACCTCAGTTCAGACACAGCTATATGCAAATCAGTCTTAACCCTGTGCCTCATGGGAACAGTCCAGCCCGAACTGCCAAGCCAGGTCTTCTCTGAACTGGAAACATGCATCCTGGGACCGGTTTCAGGCTAACAGCCCTCATCAGCCCTGTGTTCGCCCTAAGTTGGCAGGGTATGCCCAGACGTGGGTCCCTTGCTCACTTTGCCACTGGATTCAAGATAGCCTGGCTGATGACGGCTGTAAGCCAGAAACCGGTCCCAGGATGCTTGTTTCCGGTCCAGGGAAGACATGGCTTGGCAGTTCGGGCTGGACTGTTCCCATGAGGCACAGGGTCAGACTGATTTGCATATGGCCATGTCTGAACTGGGGTGGCGGAGTGAGCTAAAGAATGATGATGGATTAAACCCAGATCAGTTGGCTGGGGGTGAGTGCTTGCAATGTTCAACACTCCGTCCATCATCCCCTTTGGTTTTGCTACCCACTTTAAAAAAAGCATGAGATGTGGACCCCTCAAATCCTTCTTGTAGTGTTAGGGCTCTCTCATTTCATACGGCCACTCTATGTAATATGTGGGCTGGTATGACAAAGTTTACCAATGCTGTTTTTGGTTCTAAGTCCGGCCGTGGTTGTTACCCTGCAGGCATAGATTTAGCCCAATACCCATGGTGGCCATCTTGAAGGGGAGTAGAATGGCAGAGCAGCAATACACTCAAATGCTAACTGCTCCTATTACTCATCTTACATTTGTTAATCAACTATAACACTATATTTAACCAGAGAAGAGTGAAGAATGAGCATATTACATATAGCATACCTTGTAAATAGCGGTATATTTTTACCAGCGTTCTATTCTACGAAGACTTGACCACAAGAGAATGTTATATTAAATCCCCTAAACTCCGATGTTTTAGCTGTGGTCCCACTATCTACTGCCAAAAGGGCATATAAGGGAGGTTCACAGCTATCCCTATTGGAAGTAAGTATGATGGCACCCAAGACTTTTGCCTCACATTGACATGTCTCTACCAAATGTGTCATAAAACACCTACCTGTATGTTTTTTAGTTTCAAGAATAGAGAGAAACTTTCCTTAATACCAAAGACAGCATACATTGCTTTAATGCCCTCTATTATGCATCATATCATCCCTTCCCAACTGATTCTGTCATTTTGGCACTTCTAGTATGTGCTAATGGTAACAATCCAGAAGACTTCTCTTTCTTTGTTTGTCTACTGTATTTAGAGCCATCTGACCCACTTTGATCTTCGTCAGGATCCGCCATTTAAGGTCAATTTCCTAATGTCCATTCTAATGTCATAGTGGAACACTAGAGGTGCCAGCATCTTTTCAGTGTGCATTGCTGAGTTAAGAATTCCAAACTTGATATAACATCCTGACTCTTCTACATATACCAAATCACATGGGCATAGGATCAGCCATAACACCTTATTACTCCTACAATTGGTCATCTCTTTATACACTACCTTGTATCCATTAAGTTGCCATACTGCTGAGCTGAACTACACAGGGGGCACATCCCACACCAAAAACTACCTGTCAAAGTCCTGCTATCGTCAGTGGTTTTTGTATACCACGTGTGAGAAATCAGTTTAATGGTCGAGTGGGGGTGAAATCCTTCTCAAGCAAAAATCAGAATACTTGTAAGAGCGAACCACAAAATGTCACTAAATTAACCTTTGCTTAAGTCTCTGCTAACTTGGCTGAAAGGCAGTGTCGCGTGGTTGCTATGAGTCATTGTCGACATCTTTAAGTTAGCATGAGTCAGGTAGCCACGATGCTGCTTTTGCGCACAACACTGCATGTCTTTATTTTTGCAAGACTCTGGTTATGCTTTTCACATGAGAACTATCTGCAGTGCTCGTTCTCTGCCGGTTCCTGGAGTTTGGTCTGAACATTGTGAGCAAGGTCGATAAACACTGACTCTTGTTATTATGTTCTGGTCAGGCCCTAGCACTTAGACAAAACATACCAATGCAGCTGTTTCTGCTGGAGAATTGTACTTTGATATTATGGGGTTGCATGTTTAGGGAAGACACACTTGGAGAGGGACCTTTCCAACCTGCACCTGTGATGTAGAAATACGATCTATGGCCTGAGGTCTGGGGTCTGCTGACAAAGCCCAGAGATCTTCTATTATATAATAATATTTCTGCTTACCAAGGGGAGGGTGGTTAGGCCTTATAGTCCTTTATCCACTGTCTTTATAAAATGACATCTCCCTTTATGATATATGGCCTTGCTGCAATGCTAACTGTATTGATTTTATGAATTTTGCTGCTGGTGGTGGCTCGTATACTGCATTTTAGAGCACGTTAGTTAAAATAAATATTTTAAACCATTTTCGTGTCTCTGTCAGATCTTATTGTGGACAAGTAGGAGAGTGTGAGCAAAAAGGTGAGTCTTGTTACCGCGATTCCTGAGAGATCCGGGCGTGTTGGGTTCTGGGGTGTCTAATCATTGGTTTCTACATTTGTGAGTAGGAGAGTGAGTGAGACACTATAGCTAGTTGGCCCTGGGCGCTTGGGCACTAAGGTGGTAGGAAGGCTTAGCCCCTATACACTGAGGTCCCATATTCCTGCGCATAGTTCTGTGTATGTGCAGAATCCCTGCCACATGGCCCCACCAACGTTTGGTCTGGTACTTATTTGTGAGACCCCTGAGTAGTGCTTGTGCTTGTTCATAATACCCTCTCACCCATTACCGGAGATGTCCGTGGTGCGAGGGATACACCTCCTATATTAGAGATTATAGGTTTTTCAAGCCTGGATTTTAAAAGGTTTTGTTTTTTCTTCTTTAATACCCAGTGTTGCGCTACCGTTTCCCTTCTTTTCCTCTCTGTTGGATAATGGCTATTGCTGTCGCTGCTCATAATCGCGCAGCGCTGACTTCTCATTTGACTCCACACGGAGTCCCGGCTACGGGGGCAGACATTATCTTTGTGGTTGAAGCGTTCGCTGCTTTTCACTTCGAGGTTTTTTATTCTTGGGTTCATTTCCCGGCGGTGGATGGGAATGATAATTTCTTTAATGAATATTAACATGCCGCGGTTTCCCGGGATTATAGACCTTATGGGTCACTTGAGGTTCTGTTGTCAGCTTGGGAGCACACCATCTGGTTTAATGGCACCCTACCTCACCCTATTACAATGGTCCGTTTAAGCCCTTTATCGGTCGACGGAGCCACAAGGCCCGTTTTAACAGGATTTACACCACACCCAAATTATCGTGGTGTTACACATGCAGAGCTGCGAGAGTTACATGAATCTTTAGTTCATATTCACAGAAGCGTGGTACAATACATGTCACGCTTGATCCAGGTGGCTCCGGCTGGAGCCCCTCCTCAGCAGCCAGGACATGGAGGCATGGTAATTAGCCCGATCATGATTAATTCAGTGATGGGGAAGCATCCTCAAAATATAGATGAATTGCCGTTCTGGTTAACCAAGCGATTTGAGCAATTCGAAGCTGTATTTCCCTATATTACTCCTTTGGATAAACACAGGATCCTTACAATGAGTTTACCAAAAGGTCTTATTCCCAATTTCGCTGATTGCACCACCTGGCGGAAGGTGTTTGCGGCGCTGTATTCTCTATGCTTTGGCACCCCCTCCATGACAGTGCTTCTGACAGTTCTTAAGAAGGTTCAGGAGGAACACGGGGCGGAGGCCGCCCTGGAGTTGGGGTGTTCCTTATAGTCTCTGATATGATAGTAACAAATATAAAAGAAGAAGCGGTTAGTTTGCAAGTGAGTCAGCGCCTTGAGGCAGTTGCAGACGTTGATGAACAACACGAATTGCCTAAAATTATTGCTAAGGTGTACAAAGCATTAGGGCATAATAATTTGGGGAATAAAACTTTTACTCAGCCAGAGAATAAACCCACTCCCGAAAAGGAGGGGCGTCCATTCTTTCCTAAAAAGAATTGGAACAAGAATAAACAGCAACAACCACAACAACAACAGAAGCAAGGTTCCCATGCTGGTTCATCGACACCTGATGATTCCGAGCGTAGGTATGATTTGCGTGACATCTCTAAGCTTAAGACGGCAGAGAGGTTTCAGGTTCCTGATCCTTGTCCTCCTCATTCCTTGCAGGACTCGTCGGATCAACAGTCCGGTGGAGGGGAGCGTCAAGATCGTAGACAAGGCGAGACCACACAACAACGATGTGCTCCGCCACGCCAGTGTAACGTAAAGGCCAAACTGGAGGGTCAATTGCCATATCGTGCTCCGTTTCAAAAGAATAAAGTTGCCGCTTTAACAGCGAAGTATGCCTCAGACGGTGAGAACCCTGCTCCTAGATTGGAGATGGGCTGTGACACTCCTCGACAGCTCGGCAGAAGTTACCATAGTACAGGAGGTACTCTGTCCTTGTCTGGAGGCGAGAGCAACTGACACATTCATTACAGTGGAACAAGAGTTGCACCCCCTGATAGACTTTATGAGATAGTCCTCCAAATTGAAGGTGATATACAACTTACATTTAAGGGTATCTTTTGGGATAGCCTTACCTCGTCCTATGACATTTTGTTGGTGGAGGCGGATTGGCCTCCTCCATTTGTTCTAGCTTCTTCCCGAGGTGAAGACGTGATACTTCCCAGTTTTTCGCGTTACGTCTCTGAACAGGCTTATGCATCGGAATGGCCTTTAGTCCTAGCGCCTGCTCTGTATCATAATCAGGTGGGCTGGGATAAAGAGTCACCCACACATGAGATCCCTTTACGATCAATGCCGCAGCCTCAGGCACAATATCCGATCAAACGCAAGGCGAAAGCGTCCGTTAGTGATATTTTGGCCAAGTTGGAATATCAGGGTGTTATTGAACCCTGTGTTTCATCAATGAATAATCCTCTATTTCCGATATCGAAACCGGACGGTTCATATCGCATAGTTTTGGATTATAGAAATTTGAACAGTCATGTTCGTACTTTTGCCATACAGAACACCCACAGCTCTGCGTTAATAAACAACATTGTCCGAAAAAAGTATAAAACCACTTTAGACATTTCCAATGGATTTTACAGTCACAATTTGGCTCCTGAGAGCCGTGACTGGACCGCATTTACCGCGGTCGGCAATCAGAAAAGATTTACAAGATTGCCCATGGGCTATAAGAAAAGTCCTGGTGCATTTGCTGCGCGTGTTGTATCACTTTTACACGACATTGATCCTGATGCTTTCTCCTACGTCAACGACATTTATTTGACTGATGACGAACTGATACCGCATCTGGTGCATGTTGACCGCATCATATTGTCCTTTGCAGACTTAGGGTACAAATTTAATTTTGCTAAGTCTCATATCACCTATTTGGCGGTTCTCTTTTTGTGTTATAAACTCAACAATGAAGGAAGGGTGTTAGCCCCCCACTTTCTGGAGAAATGTGCTCAATTGCAGCCTCCTTCTACTCTTAAGAAGTTACAATCTTTTCTGGGTTTTTTGAATTTCGGGAGGACATACATTCCTGATTATGCTCAGCGTATCAAACCGCTTTACACGTTGATACAATCCTCTTTTACGTATTCCAGCTGGCTTCTGGAGCATACAGAAATACTTCGGTCTTTGCAGTCTGATCTGCTTGCGACCAACCTCTTGATAACTCGTGACAACACAACTAACTTAGTCATACGGATTGTGCCTGGTACAGTGGGTTTCACTTACCTGACATTCAATGAGGGAGATACAGTCCCCATTGCCTACAAATCGCATTTGTACACATCAGCAGAGATGCATTTTTCCCCCATTGAGAAAATTCTTACAGCAGTACAGATGGCCATCCTGAAGGAGCGCTCTTTGTCTCAGGGGAAACGCATTCTTATGGTATCGCCTGTGCCTACTCTAGAGGCGGTCACAAAGACGACTGTACCGAATTCTAAAGCCTGACACCCGCGCTGGATTCAGTGGGCGAGTTCTTTGACATCAGCTGATGTCACTTTTATCTTTGACCCATCCTTGCAGATGCAGGAGTTTTTACAGTACGAACAGGTTCATCCTGCACCACAGTTTTTGCTTCCCCTTGACCAATACAAATGCATAGTTTATACCAACGGATCTGCGCAGCCGGCCGTTGGTTCCAAACATGCTTACTCGGCCGCCTGTGCTATTGTGACCGGCTCTATGGTTGACGGTGTGTTTAAGTCTTCCTTAATCCACACACAGTCTCTTGGTGACTGCACGGCTCAGTTGGCTGAGCAGTGGGCTTTAGTATTGGCTCTCAAATTCGCTGATCCGGATGTACCTACACTTATAGTGTGCGATTCTTTCTATTGTGTACAGTCCTTTAATGACAATCTATTCTTTTGGTCTCAAAACGATTATCAGGACTCTAAAGGTAGCGCAATCAAGCATAAAACACTTTGGGTTCGAATGGTGGCTCTTAAAGAAAGTTTGCAGCTCACACATGTTATACATACTCTTGGCCATCAGCGTGTGGGAGCACATGCTGTTGGTAATACTTTGGCTGACGAGGCAGCCAAATCTGCAGTTGCCACGTGTTCAGTAGCAGCAGTTACAAGGTCCATGACTAAAATTGATAATGAAATTCTGGCAGCTATAGCTGCTGTAAGGGATGGGACGGCGTTCACTCAAGGTTTCCCTTCTAAATATTCTTATCATTTATCACCGGAACAAGTTCCCTTTGCTTCCATTCCGTCCGTTGGGGATCGGGTGATTCCCAACGAGGACCGCAGGCTTCCTTTGATAACTGCCACGCACGAAGGCATGGCATCTGCACATGCAGGAGTTTCTGCGACAGTGTTTCTTTGCAGCAGCATTATTGGTGGCGTGGTCTATATAGACAGACACGTAATTATGTACTTTCTTGTGTTATTTGTCAACAGATTAAACCGTCTATGGTTGCATGTCCACCTCACACGCAGCTATACATCTCAAATCACCCATTTGGATGTATTTATCTTGATCACTGCGGTCCTTTGACGTCCGACACTGCCTATAAAAATATTCTGGTTGCAGTGGATTCGTTCACTAGATTCCTTTGGGTTTGGCCCCAACATAGTGCTGACGCTCAAAATGTCATTAGAGATTTGCGTGTCTTTATCGGAACATTTGCTTGTGGTACCTTCCATTCTGACCAGGGTCCTGCGTTCACCTCTAAGGCTTTCAAGGATGCGATGAGGTCCCTGGGGGTGCTATTGCAGTTTTCGTCTCCATACAGGCCTGAGGGCAATTCAATAGTGGAGCGAATGAACCGTGACTTAAAGCAATCTTTGACAACTAGAGTCTTAGGTACTGGCAGGGGTTGGCTGACTCATTTATATGGGGTTCAACGTGCACTAAATAATCTCCCAAGAAGATCTCTGGGTGGGTGGACCCCATACGGAATGCTCTTTGGCATCAAAATGTTTGTGCCAGACCTTGATGGTCTAGACGTTGTGGCGGCTGCCGCAACATTTGACGTAGATAACCATTGTGCTCTGTTACAGGATCTACAAAAGACTCGAGACACTCTTGCTCAAGCTAAGTTGCACTCGTCCGAAGACACAGCGGTGCTGATCCCAGTCACAGGGTGGCTTCCTAAAGTTGGAGATCTGGTCCGAGAGAAGATAGAGAACAAAAAGAGTTTGGTCCCTCCTACCGTGCACCAGTCCCAGTTCTTGATTTAAAGGGCGCTCGAACTGTGATTTTACCTCCACTGCCTGGACGCAAGGTGAATCGCTACATTTCCATTGATCATGTCAAGTTGTACCATTTGGCCGATACTGAATAGTATGCCCAAACCCGTCCCACAGAGAGATGTTTCACTTCCTGTGAGGTCTTTGACAGCGACTAACGTACACCAGGAGCGTGAAGTGGAAACCTCAATTGATGTGCTGCCTGTTTTGTGCTCATCTTCGAAGGCTACACCTCCAAATTATGACTCACCGTCTAGGGAGCTTACTGTGGACATTCCTACATGTGCACTACAATCATCTTTTAATGCTGACCGTCCACCTTTGTATCGACTAGGAACTGTTGGTTATTACATGGACTGAGACAACTTTTCTTTACCTTCATCATCTTCTTCTTCGAATTCTAATACGGAGGAACCCCCAGTCGATTTTTTCTTTTCTTTTCCTGGTTTCACAGAACTTATCTGGTTCCTCCTTGGACCTACATTTGGATGGTACTTACAATGGTGTTTCTCTTCATGTGGATTGCATTTGTGACTGTCTTTTTCCTTTTGATTAATGGTCATTACTTACCTGAACGCTCTGATGTACATTTGGTTGATGGTGTTTTGGCCCCACACACCTCATCTCATATAATGAAACGAGATCAATCCCACATTAACATTTCGGCTGTGCCAGCCAGTAGTAGATGGCATTGTGTGGGATAAAGTTCAATACGGAATATACGGCCTGACGGAGATGATTCGAATGCTATACGTCTTTCGTGCCTCATTAGGTGACATCATCACACCTGGACTGCATTCCGAAGACTGGGATGTTAATGTCGTACATTCGTTATTTTCAGATTTGAAATATTACACTGCTTTTGAAACCGAGGATTTGTATTTGAGTTCTGCCAATTATGCTGATTTGTTCTGTTTCCAAAATTATGGTCATCATTTTTTACATATATCAAACACAGTCCATAATCAAGTTAATTATACACAATGGGAACATTGTCCTGCCCCATTTCAGGGTAGTTCGCAGACACAGAAAGATACGTTTGTCTACTTTTCGGGTTATAATCTATCGGACCCAAGATCCTATTATTATAAATTGAGTGCTCAAACACAAACGAAATTCATGCTGACCCATACTAAATTGGTATATTCTTTGGCTTTCATAACCGATTTATCCTTGAAAGGCTATGATTATTGGAAAGACATGATTGATTTGAAATCAAAATGGGGTACCAAAAATTGACAGGTGCAGGGAACTGAATCATTGCATCGTGCGTGTTTGATACCGTCACAGCTGTTATTCTTGAATCAGACAGTGCAACAACCTACATGTTTTGGTTTAGCTACTGCTAAGAATTTAAATTTTCCCTCATTTCCGTCATTAGCAGCTTATGACGACTGGCAGCAATATACAAATTATTCTCTAGAGGACTTACACGGTATGGTCCACAATGGTACTCTCAATTCGTCCACTATTTCACCCTTGGGATGGGTAATATGGCCGCTCAGTACTAATGCGTGCCAGTTGCATTTTTCAAATTCAACAGGGGGTTTAGGCTCAGTAGACCTGACCCTCCCTTTCCACAAACACATACAGTTACTACATATTCTGTGGGTAAATTGTGTCAACAGTGGTTGGAACAGTCATCATTATCATCTGTGAAACAACATCTCTCACGTTTAAATGGTGACATTGATCTGGCAGATTTCATTTTAGGTCCTAGGTCTCCTCATCCGAAATGTTTTGCATATGCAATATATAATGAAATCTGGAAACTTTCCCAAATGGAGGCAGCGTTCAGATTGCGACAACTAGATCAGGATAACTTGCGTAAAGTTTTGGATGTGGTAGACAACAGCATTATTACTTTGTCTTCTCGTATTTACACTTTAGACAATATTGTTTCATCTGTTATTGACATTGTGCAGAATGAATTGTCTGTTTTGTATCATGGTCAAAATCAGTTTCGTTCTGTAATGCAATTTGGCTGGACTTTGCAAACATTGAAATATGGGAAAGTTCCTTGGGATTATTTGAACACAGCTGCCCTGTTTTTGCCTTTTAATTTGACCGATAAACAAAAGCTTATGTCAATGAAAGATTCCACATACACCTTGTTACATATTGAGAAGTTAGAAGAACTACCATTGTCAATAGCAGAGACCGATTCCTTGGTATGGTTAATACATGGGGTTATTTCTTTGCCCATTTCCCTCTTTCCATTAGTGCATGTATGAAATATTTTCCTATCGGGAGATTTGAACCCCTGGGTAGTACCTTTCTGCATGAAATGTGGTCTTTACTGTTTACTTTTCACTGTCTACGTGAAGATAAAGAGGTTTTCCTGACAGGGAAGGACTGTGACTCTATGGTAGGACACGCGTTAGTCTGTACACAGGTTCAGCTTCACGGCGCTTGCAATGTATCGGCGCCCAATTTGGCCTGTTTTCTAAAAGGAACACCAGTTCCCTCAATAATTCCAACGCTCACATTGCTTTCTAACGGTAGTTATCTTCTCCTAAATAACCACAACTGCTGCGGGTTACAGGCAGGCATTCCGTGTATAGTAACGGTTTCTGAAAGAGTTACTTGTTGCAGCAATGTTCTTTTTCCTCCCCCACATGGGATTGTAGATAGCTCACTGTGGCCTTCCATTCCACCTTTGAAAACAGACTTCAATAAACTAAGCAGACTCAAGGCGCTATTGTTTCAACAAGAAGTCGCTCTCATTTCTGCTCATGAGACCTTCGAATTGAAGGTGGCTAGAACGTCTAGTGAAATTCAGTCACTGCTGAATACGAATCTCCCACTACATTTTGGGGAACTGATTCATCAAATCTTTAATGCGTCTGATACACAAGGCCTTGCACATTTTTTTAAACTTGTAGGCTCCGGCCTTGTTTCCTCTTTTCAGACTATTTTTGGAGTAATATCGGCCTTTATACATTCTATTTTTTCCAGCGCCTTCGGTGGTTTTCCACTTATCCTATTATTGGCGTATGGAGTGCTGGTACTTCTGCTCCTGTTACGCAATGGATGTCCATCCTGTGGTTCTGCACTGACTGGGCCTATGGCGACTATACCGTGAACGAATGCAGCAACTTTTTGGATGCTTGCCTTTGGCAACACTGAGTGTGAGCTATGGGCTTACCTTTCGCTTCGCTTACTTCACTTGCGTGCATCCTGTGTTCCACTGCGAACGGTGCCCTTTCTATTGGGCCTTGGATCTCTGCCTCTCCACAGCATCAGGCGCTGACCCGGATTATGTTCTGTTGGTGGGTCCCTTGCTGGCCCATGACCAGAACTGTTCTGGTGACGCCCGTATGATGCGTGCGGCTGCACTTGGAGTGTTATCATGTTGGAATACCTGTGAGGCTGCCCAGCGCCTCTTGCAAGAGAGTTTCATCGAATATTACGCAAGTTGCCCTATTCTGCTGCTGGATGCACTGGATTACGAAGAACATCAATGTTCATTCGCTCTGCTGAATTAGATGGCATCCCTCTTTCTTCTGAATCACAATGTTGCACTTTTAGAGCACCTTGCATTCCACGGTGCGTGTAATCTTATGGATTTTTCTAACTAAACTACATATATATATTATTTTTTTGCCCCTTTTTTGATTGGCTCTATTTGAATGGAACATAATGCAATGTGGCTCTGTTGGACTTGGCCCTTTTTGGCAGGTTCACCCCTAAACTTTTTGCCTTGTATGTTAGTAGTTTTAAGTCTCTGGGCACTTTAGCACTGTGGTCCAGTGTAAAGTGCGTGCGCGCTGAGTGCGTGTGGTGAGATTGGCCTGCCCTCCCATAGGAATGCCTGGGGGATATGTGTGTCCATGGTAATTCCTGGTATGAGGGGAGTGCAGGGTCGAGTTTAGTATGTGCGAACTCGTGAGAATAAATGCTGCGCAATGGTGTGCGCAGATTTATTATAACTAGTGTAGAAATGCCACTTCTAGAAGTTGGCATTTCGGTGTGCTCTGTGTCTGCCTGCCTGATGTGAATTGCATGTCTGGCTTGTGAGTGACAGGGGCTGGGAGGTGTGTGTGGCTCCAGGAGGGGCAGGGTGAGTCAGCGCAGGGCTGAATGGAGAGATCTCCATGTAGATGGGTGGGAGGAGTTGCACCTGGGACCTGAATAGGGCTGTGCCTTCCCTCTACAATGCTGGCTCCACCTCCTGTGGTGCGTCTGATGTCCCTAGCCTACACTATGAAAAGGAGAGAGGAGCTGAGCAAAACAAAGTGCTCCAAAGCTGCCCTAAACCAGTTCTGACTGGTATCCCCAAGCCCTGCACCTTTAGACAAAGGGATTTGGTGTATAAAAGAAGGTGCTGTGACCCCAGAAAGATGTTCAGTGCTTGGTTGCTGTTCCTGCGGGGGCGTGCTGCTGCTGAGGCCCAGGGGGGCTGCCAGGAGGGCTTGCCTCCCTGGGCCCTGCCTGGCCCCTGGATGCCTGAAAGGACTTTGCTCTTCATTCCCAGGACCTTTGGCAGCATTCCTTTGCGCCTCGTAAGCGCTATATTTGATTTTGTTTGCCTCTAGCGCCTGGGAGCGCTATCTTTTACTTGCCCAGCTGGTGAGGAGCGTGGGCTTCGCAGCGCATAGCTGCAGCCCTTTTCGAGGGAATCCCCAGCGTAGGGATTCCCCCACATGGTGCCTTTAGCGGAAGCCCAGCCGCGTTTCTGCCGATTTATTTTCTTTTTAAAGGCTAGCGGGTGCCCACCCCGCTTTATATTTTAAATCTCAAGGGAGCCTACCCCTCTTGCCGCCAAGGAGAAATCACCGCCGCGGCCCGAGTGCAGAGGGAAATCTCCGGGCCGCTGCCAAAGGCGACCCGGAAGACAGGCACAGTTGCCTGGTTGTGGGCGGAGCCTAGCGGCCGGCTGACCAATTGCAGCGTGGCCGAAGCGGGAAGTGAAGGAGCCTCGCGGGCTCCATACTGAAGTCCCGGTCCCAGGAGGGGGCCGGGTGAAGGAATGAGTGCGGCCGGAGCGAGCAACGACCCCGCAGGCGGCCAAAGTGAAGAGGAGTCCCGGGTCCCAGGAGGGGGCCCGGGTGAAGAGAAGTGCAACCGGATCCCCAGAGAGACTCTCATGAGCGAGAGAGCCCCGCCTGCTGCCCGCGGTGTCCGGAGTGACGAGGAGCGCCTCCCCAGACCAGTCCGGTGAGTGGGGCCTCCAGGGGGCACAGGGTTGGTGCCGATCGCGGCACCATGACGGTAAAAGTACAGAGCGGCCCCGGATGGCAGCGGGCCGCTCCAACGAGGCAGGCATGTTTATTTTTAGAGCCTGTGTGTGGCTCCAACGCTTGGCTATGATTATTCTAGGGGCCCGTGATCTCCCCAGTTGGCCATATCTCCAGCTGCCCCGCTTGCCAGAGGGCAGCTGCAACGTGGGGCATGTTTGTCTCCAGAGCCCCAGTGAGGCCCAGAGGGCACAGTTGTGCCAGGGCCTATTATTGATTCACAGCTGCACCGCACCAGAGCGGGCAGCTGCAACGTTTTGCGCACATTTGTACAGGAGGGCACAGTAGTGCCAGGCCTTGTTTGCATTCACAGCTGCCCAGCAAGTAGTGGGCAGCTGCAACGTTTAGGCTGTTAGTTCTTGGGGGCATTTTGTTAGGGAGACAGGAGTGAGATGCACTCCTCTGCCCCAGTACTTTCCCAGCTGCCCAGCAAGTAGTGGGCAGCTGCTACGTTTAGGTTTGCGCAGTTGCGCACCCTTGACTTTCGCTGCCTTGGCAGCGCGCCCTGACTCTTGGGACATAGGGCATTTGAGCCCCCTTTCTGAGATGGCCAGATGGCCAGGGGGACTGTTAGATTTATAGGGCGCCAGGCCCTAATGTGATGTGGTGCTAGGAAATGTAATGTATGTAGTATGATTACGCACCCTGTGTTATACCTCTAACTGTGGTTTATGATTATGAGGTTGTTTTGCATATCCTGGTTTATGCTAGTGAGATTATGTTTCACTGTGTGATTTACGCCCCTAATGTGAGTTATACTTAGGAGGTTAGGGTCTAATGCATTTAGACTTGTGAGGTGATTGCATAGTGTGTTTATGCTGGTGAGGTTGGCGCAGAATGTAATTCGCGTCTGATGTGATACTGTGCATAATGTAGTTTATGTTACAGGCTGATGCTAAGTACAGTGATTACCAGTGTTTACTGGTTGTACGGTTATGATCTGCTTTACTTTTACTAAGTTTGCTTTGTGCTGGTCCTGACAGTGGTCCAGTTGGCCCGGTCAGGTGTAAATAATCCCTTGTAAATATGACCTAGTGCCAGGTGGCACGATGTATATTATGTGAGTACTATTCTAATGTGCTTTATGATAATACAAAGGCTATTTTTATATATAACCTTGTGTGGAGTTCCTTTTTGTGGTGTGCCTGGTATGTTGTTGCTGTGCGCGTGCGCAAACGCTTTACACATTGCCTCCGGGAGAAGCCTGACTGCTCGTGCCAAGCTACCAAGGGGGTGAGCAGGGGTTATCTTTGGCGTGTAACTCCCTCGCCCTGACTAGAGTGGTGGTCTCTGCCTGGCTTTGGCGCAAGCCTTAGCCAACCAGAGATCCCATTTCTAACATGGGTGGCAGCGGTGGGATTAGGACTTGCGTTTGCGCAGTACCACAGCGACAACTGGCTTCATTACAAAACTCTGCATTTTAGATAGTCACATGGAAAGGGATTATTGTGTCTAAGTTGGTTCTAAATGTCATTTCTTTGGAAATGTGTTTCTTGTGCACTATGAGTTGTGTGTCCTGCCAAGGACAGAAACCAGAGAATCTGGAGGAGAGACTGCCCTTGAGCCATTGCGCTGGTTCTTGGGTTGGCCTACAGTGGGGTCTTAATTGGTATGGAGTCACTAACTCGGGAGGGTAGATTATCCCCTAAGTGCAGTGTGAGTTTTCTGGGTTCCCCAGTAAGGGTGGGATCCAGTGGTGGTAGCAATATGAAGTCCAGTGCAGAAAGTCCCGGTCCCCAGACGGTGGTACCTGGTTCCCGGTTAAGAAGGGGGCAGGTTGAGATTCAGGGGCAGTAAGATACTGTCTCACCAGTCCGGGGGGCGCCTGTGGATGAGTGGTGTGTTGCACTGGACGATTGGGTGTGAGTTCTCTGAAATAAGGAGCTTGCATGGGGGATCTCCCCGTGGTAAGTGAGCTGGAAGTGGTTCCAATAAGAGTGGCTCGGGTATCTTCCAGTCCTGTGTGGTGGAAGAGGTTCAGTGTAGCCCAGCTAGGTCCCAGTGTAGCGGGAAGGGTGTAGGGGCTCTCGTCCTGTCTCAGAGGAGAAGGAGTGAGTGTGCCCGAAACCCAGTCCCAGGGCCTGGATGGTTTCTTCAGGGAACACCAGGTTGGGGGCCTAGGCTGTACTTGTAGGCCATGTGAGGAGGATCTTCTAGTCTCTAGAGGACGTGGAGCATCTGTAACCAGAGCTCCAGCAGTCCTGGTGCTAGGCAGCACCGCTCCGAAGTGGAGGGTGCAGAAGTCCTGATTGAGGGGTGAGAGGGGGAGAGGTTCCCCAGTGGAAAAACCAGTGGGTCCAGAAGGGGCCATGGGGACACCACTTCTGCCCTGGGTTTGTGCCCGGCAGACTGTCACACGACACATTAGTTATGTGTCACCCTCGGGGGGCATGCGTGCTCCCCGGGAAGTCCTGGTTCGCCGGGCATCTGACCAAAGGGTAGCGTCCCTGGGTTGGGGAGCCAGGTTCAGGTGTTTGCCTGACCTGGACGGCAGGGCGACTGTAATCAGTGCCCTGAACAATGTAGCTTCTAGGGGTACCACTCCAGTTGGGAGGGTACACTGCTCTGGAAGGGGGTGCAGAGGGAGGGCGTCCTCGCCTCTGACCCTGGTGTGCATCGCCTCGCCAGAGCATGTCGCATCGCCGGAGAAAAGGATCGCATGCGCTGCCGCTGTCATCGCATCACTGAATAAGGATGTCGCCGCTGCCGCTTCGTATTCTCGAAACCGGTACCTCACCTCAGTGTGAGGAACCAACGCACCAAACTTCCTTGCGACCCTTTTGCGTTACAGATCCCAGGGTGGTAGACCAGTTGCGGGAGAGAGGTCCTGAACTGGTGGGAGAGTTGTGTTCTGGTGGGTGCTTCTCCTGGGGGAGTGCAGAACCCCAGAAGTAGAGGTAGGGTGAGGAGACGCTTTGCCCGTGATCTCTGGTCAGCCTGAGGGTGCGGACCCTAGGTTGAAGGATCAGTGGTAGTTTGGAACTACACTGAGAGGGAGAGTGGAGAATGGCTATTATATGCCAGGGGTTACTGCCCCCACTCTGTGGATTGGCAAGGACCAGTGGCATCTGGGTGGTCTAGGGCCTGGTCCTGGCCATGGACAACTAAGGAGTACCGGTGGGGTAGCCTGGTTGGTCCTGAGTTTTTTTTCTTAGATGGATTCCATGGGTTCCAAGTGGCGTAGAACCGGAGGGTGTCCCTGCAGTGCGGGCCCGCGTCCGTGTTCTATCGCCCCAAGCAGGGAAGCCCATCACAGTGGTGATTGGTCTGCCCTGTGTTTTGGCTGGAAGGGGTTGTGTTGGTCTTGGCTCTTTTTGGCAGGTTCACCCCTAAACTTTTTGCCTTGTATGTTAGTAGTTTTAAGTCTCTGGGCATTTTAGCACTGTGGTCCAGTGTAAAGTGCGTGCGCGCTGAGTGTGTGTGGTGAGATTGGCCTGCCCTCCCATAGGAATGCATGGGGGATATGTGTGTCCATGGTAATTCCTGGTATGAGGGGAGTGCAGGGTCGAGTTTAGTATGTGCGAACTCGTGAGAATAAATGCTGCGCAATGGTGTGCGCAGATTTATTATAACTAGTGTAGAAATGCCACTTCTAGAAGTTGGCATTTCGGTGTGCTCTGTGTCTGCCTGCCTGATGTGAATTGCATGTCTGGCTTGTGAGTGACAGGGGCTAGGAGGTGTGTGTGGCTCCAGGAGGGGCAGGGTGAGTCAGCGCAGGGCTGAATGGAGAGATCTCCATGTAGATGGGTGGGAGGAGTTGCACCTGGGACCTGAATAGGGCTGTGCCTTCCCTCTACAATGCTGGCTCCACCTCCTGTGGTGCGTCTGATGTCCCTAGCCTACACTATGAAAAGGAGAGAGGAGCTGAGCAAAACAAAGTGCTCCAAAGCTCCCCTAAACCAGTTCTGACTGGTATCCCCAAGCCCTGCACCTTTAGACAAAGGGATTTGGTGTATAAAAGAAGGGGCTGTGACCCCAGAAAGTTGTTCAGTGCTTGGTTGCTGTTCCTGCGGGGGCGTGCTGCTACTGGGGCCCAGGGGGCTGCCAGGAGGGCTTGCCTCCCTGGGCCCTGCCTGGCCCCTGGATGCCTGAAAGGACTTTGCTCTTCATCCCCAGGACCTTTGGCAGCATTCCTTTGCGCCTCGTGAGCGCTATATTTGATTTTGTTTGCCTCTAGCACCTGGGAGCGCTATCTTTTACTTGCCCAGCTGGTGAGGAGCGTGGGCTTCGCAGCGCGTAGCTGCAGCCCTTTTCGAGGAATCCCCAGCGTAGGGATTCCCCCACATGGTGCCTTTAGCGGAGCCCACCCCGCGTTTCTGCCGATTTATTTTCTTTTTAAAGGCTAGCGGGTGCCCACCCCGCTTTATATTTTAAATCTCGAGGGAGCCTACCCCTCTTGCCGCCAAGGAGAAATCACCACCGTGGCCCGAGTGCAGAGGGAAATCTCCGGGCCGCTGCCAAAGGCGACAAGGAAGACAGGCACTGTTGCCTGGTTGTGGGCGGGGCCTAGCGGCTGGCTGACCAATTGCAGCGCGGCCAAAGCGGGAAGTGAAGGAGCCTCGCGGGCTCCATACTGAAGTCCCGGTCCCAGGAGGGGGCCGGGTGAAGGAAGGAGTGCGGCCGGAGCGAGCAGCGACCCCGCAGGCGGCTGAAGTGAAGAGGAGTCCCGGGTCCCAGGAGGGGGCCCGGGTGAAGAGAAGTGCAACCGGATCCCCAGCGAGGCTCTCATGAGCGAGAGAGCCCCGCCTGCTGCCCGCGGTGTCCGGAGTGACGAGGAGCGCCTCCCCAGACCAGTCCGGTTAGTGGGGCCTCCAGGGGGCACAGGGTTGGTGCCGATCGCGGCACCATGACGGTAAAAGTACAGAGCGGCCCCGGATGGCAGCGGGCCGCTCCAACGAGGCAGGCACGTTTATTTTTAGAGCCTGTGTATGGCTCCAACGCTTGGGCATGATTATTCTAGGGGCCCGTGATCTCCCCAGTTGGCCATATCTCCAGCTGCCCCGCTTGCCAGAGGGCAGCTGCAACGTGGGGCATGTTTGTCTCCAGAGCCCCAGTGAGGCCCAGAGGGCACAGTTGTGCCAGGGCCTATTATTGATTCACAGCTGCACCGCACCAGCGCGGGCAGCTGCAACGCTTTGCGCACATTTGTACAGGAGGGCACAGTAGTGCCAGGCCTTGTTTGCATTCACAGCTGCCCAGCAAGTAGTGGGCAGCTGCAACGTTTAGGCTGTTAGTTCTTGGGGGCATTTTGTTAGGGAGACAGGAGTGAGATGCACTCCTCTGCCCCAGTACTTTCCCAGCTGCCCAGCAAGTAGTGGGCAGCTGCTACGTTTAGGTTTGCGCAGTTGCGCACCCTTGACTTTCGCTGCCTTGGCAGCGCGCCCTGACTCTTGGGACATAGGGCATTTGAGCCTCCCTTTCTGAGATGGCCAGATGGCCAGGGGGGACTGTTAGATTTATAGGGTGCCAGGCCCTAATGTGATGTGGTGCTAGGAAATGTAATGTATGTACTATGATTACGCACCCTGTGTTATACCTCTAACTGTGGTTTATGATTATGAGGTTGTTTTGCATATCCTGGTTTATGCTAGTGAGATTATGTTTCACTGTGTGATTTACGCCCCTAATGTGAGTTATACTTAGGAGGTTAGGGTCTAATGCATTTAGACTTGTGAGGTGATTGCATAATGTGTTTATGCTGGTGAGGTTGGTGCAGAATGTAATTCGCGCCTGATGTGATACTGTGCATAATGTAGTTTATGTTACAGGCTGATGCTAAGTACAGTGATTACCAGTGTTTACTGGTTGTACGGTTATGATCTGCTTTACTTTTACTAAGTTTGCTTTGTGCTGGTCCTGACAGTGGTCCAGTTGGCCCGGTCAGGTGTAAATAATCCCTTGTAAATATGACCTAGTGCCAGGTGGCATGATGTATATTATGTGAGTACTATTCTAATGTGTTTTATGATAATACAAAGGCTATTTTTATATATAACCTTGTGTGGAGTTCCTTTTTGTGGTGTGCCTGGTATGTTGTTGCTGTGC